>JBBPTW010000694.1:0-10340 GCA_038094575.1 Phylloporus cf. nigrescens
TCTGATGACTAGCCGAAAAAACCCAGCTGAATCAGCGCCAAATCAGTAGCATCAAGACAGATTGACGGGTAAGTCCTTACAAAAGTAGTCCGTGGGCGGCCATGTTATGAAAACTGCCTTCCTCCTGTTCCCATCAGAATCATGATTCCATTCATTCGGCTGGTTCTAGAAAGAACGAGTCAGGCCAGTACCTTTGTACCCGTGAACGTATATCATGAATCGATAATCGGAAAGATACGAAGGGCGGTCAAAAATAAGAGCAGGGAGAGTCATGTACATACTTGGAGCAGCACAGCCTGACGAGCACAGTCCTGCTTGGTGATACTGGAAAGTCTGGACAAGGCGTTGAAAAGGTGGAACAGTTTTCTGTGCCTCACGTGCCACAAATATATTTCCTTTTTTCTGTATTCTGATAGTAGGTTCATCATGCACCGCTGATATGAGCCGTACTACACAGGTCAGTTTAGCAGATAAATGCTATGTGCGGTTGTGGTAACGAAATTGCTAGCCGAAGGATGAGGGCTCCCGAGAGCTCGTATGGGATGAAATACAGTGAGGATCACCCTGATTCAACCATCGTAGCACATTTACCAGTCCTTTCGAACCCGAAGGAACGGACAAGGTATTAATCCTGCAAGAGAAGGGAATTCTCGTCGAGGAGTACGTATGTGTGCTCACCATTTTCCATTTAGTTCCTCACTGTCATCGTGGGGAATGGCGAGGTTCCAAAGGATACAACAGTCCACAAAAGTGACGTCAAGAACCCGTCTTCGTCACGGTATTCAAAATTTGGGTGGCGTCACTGAAGGCTGTGCCAAGCTGGATTGCTCCTAAACTGACCTTGAACGTTTGAACCTTTCCTCATCCGAGTCAGCACCATGGAAAGCCAAAATGCCAAAGACGGTAAGTGCGTTGTCTTTACCAATCGTTCAAGTTGGGTGAAGATCACAGTTCCCTGGCAATTGCCACTCAGCCGTACGCTTACATAAACTCTTGGGAATAGCCCGAACGACTCAAGCTGTTGCCAATATACTGTGGTTAGCTTATGTTCCAGGAATGAGATCAATTCATCTGGAATCCGTCCTCGACAGACAACACACATCAACCCGGTACTTTCAGTAAAACCATGTAGCGCTTTTACATGTCCATGGGTGAGGTCCTAGGCAAGCGGAGATGCGGAGCGAACCGAGGGTATAGTCTATGCGTAAGAAGCGAAGTGGAAAATAGTTTTCTTACCTTTCTCCACTTCGCTCCTGCAGCTTTGTCCATCCGCGTCCTGTCGTAGTTTACGCTGTAGTAGCTCGTTTCATCTCATCGTTTTGCTCCTACTGCGCTCTTCTCCACCGCACTCTCTCCGATGCCCGCTGGTCTCGACCCGCACGAAGCCGCAATTCCGGAATTTGCCGCAGCCCGATATGCAGCAACCTAGCAGTGCCTTATCGACGACTTCCACCTGACAGAAGACCAAGCAGTCGAACACCTTGCTGCTTCATGGAGAGACCAGAACGAAGTAGACAGACAGGACTGGAACAGGCAGCTCGAGGAAGAAACTGCTGCTCAAAACACCGCTGAAGCAGAACGCCAGCGCATACAGGGCGAGCACCTCAGAATTGAGGACGAGGAGAAAGCCAGCGCAGAGAAGGAAGAGTGCAAAAAGCTGTGCAACAAATTCATCACTTTCCCTGACATGTCCATTCCCACTGCACCTCTCATCATTCCCTTGCCCCTCACAACATGCAAACTAAAGAAAGGAGAATTCTGTGAACTGTACTACTTCACTAACAGAGGGCTATGAGATGCTGAATTGCACTCCCATTCGATGGACGATGAGGCCCTCTCCCTTGTCCAGGATGAGGCTGGACTGCACTCTTTCATCCCAGCAGCCGAAGCCAGGGCCAAAATCTCTGTCATCAGTGATGAGAATCTCTACTGGCAACAATTTGACAAAGCCGCACACTGCATGATTGAGGCCATGAAGGAGAATGGATGGGACAAACTGCACGTTGATGCGCACTTAGAGTTCTGGCTAGCTCTCAGCTCTCATGCCTGGAAAACCCACCCAGACAAAACCAACAAACGTGTCCTCCTCATATATCAAGCAAGAGTGCGGAGAAGGTGGCATGACAGCCTTGGCTCTACCAAAGCCTTCAACCTCCAACATCTCAATGTGCAGCTCCTCATGGACATCCGCAACAAGCTTGTGCATGAGGCAATGGTAGCACAAATTGCGCAGATGAAAATGGTGAGTGTTCCCTCCATCCGCTGAGCCTGTACCATACCTCCATGCTAACCAACCCTCTCCCGTTTTCTTTTGTATGCTCCTCCTTGCACCTGTACATCCTGGCTTCATGTCCACCTCCACCTCCTTGGCTCCATGCCTCCCGCAATGGCTGCACGCCCACAAACCCATGGCTCCATGCTGCTGCCTCTCCCTGTGCATACACTGCCCTTCACGCCGTCTTGGCCCCTCTAGGCCACGAAGAAACTTGCATATCAGCATCACACCCAGCGGAATATACCAGTGCCTTCCCACCAAAGACAGCCCAGCCTGTCCAAAAGGCCGCTCTCCCCCATGAGCTCTACAATGGATGCACCTCTTAAGTGCAACTGTGCCTTTCATTCCCAACAACAAACCTATGCCCCTGGCGACCCTTGCCCCATGTGTGCCACCTGCCTCGGCATTGATGAGCACATTGGCATGCCTGTCACTGAATGCAATAAAGAAACCACCTGGGACAGAAAGCATGAGACATTTGCTAAAAGGGTCAACCAAGCCCTGTATGCCAAAAGCACTGGACAATGCCTATGTTCCAGATGGCAAAGGCGAGAGGGATGCTCTGACAAACACTCCCATGCCCACATTTGCTCAGGCTGTGGCTCTGCCTCCCATGGAGCTTGCGACTGTCCTTGAGCACAGAAAATCCCAAGTGCTAACTCCATACAAGCCTGAAGCATAGGAAAGAGAACTCTGCCTTGCTGATATGCGAGAATGGTTTGTAGACATTCCACAAGCCCTACACACCGGTTTCATCATTAACTTCCCTGTTATATCCTGTACCCAATCCCCCCTTAATTCTGCCTCCATCTCCATGCATGCCTGTGAGTTCGAAACCATAGTTAGAAAAGAAATTAGTAAAGGCAGATATATAGGCCCTACCTCCCTTGATGCGATCAGTAATATGATAGACCACTTCCAATCCTCTTCTCTCTCCTTAATTCCCAAACCAGGGCGCCCAGGTAAATACCGTCTCATGGAAAATTTCTCCTTTCCCATTCGTCCCTCCCCCACATACCCTTTACAATCCATTAATGTGCAAACTGACCCCTCCCTCTTCCCCACATCTTGGGGAAAATTCTCAATTGTCTACCTTCTGGCTACACACCTCCCCAATGGAGCTGAGGTTGCCATGTGTGATGTAGCTGAAGCCTATTGGACCATTCCCCTCCACCACTCACAATGGGCAGCAGCTGTAATAAGGCTGTCTGATGCCCTTGAATGCATTAACACCTCCCTCGCTTTCGGAGCTGCCCCATTGGCAGGGGTATACAGCCACCTTGCAGACAGTGTGGCAACCATATTCTGGAAGCATGGCATAGGACCACTTGACAAATGGATAGACGACCACATCTTCTTCCGCATCTTACGTGCTGATCTAGCAAACTACAACCACATGCAAAATGCATGGTGCCTTGACATTGCATGTTCAGGGTTACAACGTGCTGGAGCAAGATTTTGATTCACTGGCCACACCCTTTCCGATGGTTCCGCAAAGGAATTCAACAAGGACTGCACCTTCCTGTTAATAGATCTCACCCAAAAATCTCTGAGATCAGAGCATGACGTCAAATTTACCTATGCACTTGCCGACATTGATGAGATTTCTCATCATCTTGGCATCCCTTGGGAGATGGCCAAAGACCAGCCTTTCACTGGCTCAACAGTATACATCGGCTTTGTCTGGGATTTAAAAAATCGCACAATAACTCTCAGCCCAGAAAAACACACCAAGTATGTAACAGCCATAGATAACTGGCTAAACCATACCACACACGTGCTCAAAGATGTCTCGAGCCTATACAGCAAGCTTCTACACATGACAGCCATCATCACGCAGGGTAGAGTGTATCTCACAGGTCTGGAATGCATGTTAACAGTATGCCATGCCAAGCCTTTCATGCCACACTGGCCTGATAAAAACATTGCACCAGACCTCCACTGGTGGCATAATATCCTCCTCTCCAACCACGCACTGCAAGCCATCACCCCCCCACCCTCCTTCATTGACATAAAAGCTTTCTCTGATGCTAGCTCTTTGGAGGGCATTGCAATTGTTGTCAGCCAACAATGGAGAGCCTGGGGCCTCAGCCCAGGATGGCAAACCCTGTAGGGAAAGTGAGACATTGCATGGGCAGAAGCCATTGGCTTTGAGCTCCTCGTTACCACCCTCCACACCCTGGCCTCCCGACTGTCCCATTTTCTCGTCTTTGGTGACAATATCAGCATTATTGAAAGCTGGTGGTCTGGCAGGCACCGGAACAGAGAGATCAACAATGTCTTCAAGTGCATCCATGCCATCATTGCAGACCCAGACAAAAACGTCTGTGGCATTCACACAAAGTACATCCTGAGCAGCAGCAATCCTGCCGATCCTCCCTCCTGAGGGGCTTATGGCTCAAATCTCCTCCTCCTCCCTTCTATCCCCATCCCTGATTTTCTTAGTGACTTCATCATTGACTTCTCCTGCCCAACCGCACATATAGGGGCCCACACGACACAACCTCCCATCCCTCCCCAGCATGGCCCTGAACACACTGAGCTGTGCGATCAAGAGCAATGAGCAAGAGAGAGAGCATGGGCATAGTGCCTCCTCAATGACAAGATCATCAGAGACACCCTTTCTGATGCTTAAAATACCTAGGGAACTGTTACGACTTGATCTTTTCTTTCCCTTTCTTGCTTCTTATCATCGCGTACCTGGTCGGACTGTATTTCTTTTCATTGATGACTCATCTTCCCTTCCATGATGTTCCATTACATTCCATTTGCTTCGTCATCGATTAACCTGCCCTCATCTCCCTATGCTTACCAATACTCGTTCCACGACGTTCTATGGCCTTCCATAGCTTAGGTATATAAACCTTTGCCCTATACTCCGTATCTCCAAGCTAGAGCTCCTTTGTATCTCCACTCTTGGAATACATCGTATCCTTGAAACCATCTAAACATCCCAGGACGTACTTAGAACCCTTGAACCCTAGAACAAACCTTAGGGTCCTCCTCGTGTGTCTTCATCCTACACTTGAGTGGACACTCTTCTCTGAACCTTCGACCCTTGAAAGAGCTACTGCAAAGGCTACGCCCATCCTTACCTAAGGCCAGGCGTAACAGGAACTCAATCAGAAGCGTTTCAGGAATGCGCTATACATTGATGACGAGCAATGCCCTACATCAAAACCGTGACCTTACAAACCTGGCCTTACTCCAATTCCCTCAGCACTTTGCCCCCATTGCCTCGCCCGACATAGACTCATGCAATGGTTCCTGAATCAGAGACCCCCCCGTGCTACTGATTCATCAAGAGGTTTCCAACTATCCAAAATGGATCTTGAAAGAGTGCTCACAGTAATAGGAGCATCCCTCTCTGATGCCACCAAAGAGCCATATGGCACCAGCCTCCTTGTATTCCATGTATTCTGTGACACTAAGGAGATTCCTAACAACCAACGAGCTCCCACCTCTCCAAACCTCCTTGCCATCTTCTTGGCCAACTGCATGGGTGCATATTCTGGCTCCACCATCACTAACTATACCACTGCATTCAGAGCCTGGCACGTCCTGCATGGGCTCGAATGGAAAATAGCGGACAACGAGTATAAAGCTCTGCTAGAAGGTGCAACAAGACTGGCTCCATCCAACTCAAAGTGTACCAAACAGGCCCCCTTCACCTTAGAAATTCTCGAAAGGTTTTGCATTTGCATGGACGCTGACTCTCCCAGAGATGCTGCCATATTTGTGTGCCTCACCATCTCCTTCTTCACCATTGCAAGACTCGGTGAATTCACAGTCCCAGCTATCAACAAATTCAGCTCGCACAAACACATCACATGCAATGGTTTCTCCTCCACCTGCAATCACAACAGCATCCCTGTCTTGGAATTTGCCCTCCCCACCACCAAAACATCCATCTCGGGTGAAAAAGTCCACTGTGCACCACATCCAAACATCTCTCCCCTGGACCCTGAAAATGCCATCAGCTGTCACTTCGCCATCAACGACCCACCCTACAAAGCACATCTATTCTCGTGAAGGCACCCTGTGGGTCTAAGACCACTTTCAAAGAAAGAAATTACCAAATGCATCGAAAGCATCATTCGTGCAAATCCAGACCTTCTGGACCTACAGCCTATGGATCAGAGGCACGCTCTTCTACCTACTCAAAGGAATACCCTTTGACGTAGTAAAAACTCTAGGCAGATGGTCCAGCGAGTCATTCACGGTATATCTAAGATACCATGTGCTAGTCCTTGCACCTTTCCTCCAACATCAACCAGATGTTTTGGAGAACCTGAGGAGATATATTCTCCCACTGGTCAGATAAACGTCAACGAGTAAGCACACTCACTCCTACCGTCAGGGCCTCAAGCCTCGCTTGATGCGTCGCTCACTCCTAATCTCCAGGGCACACAGCTCGGCCACCTGACAGGTTTGGGTTACAGCTTCAGGCCAGAAAACCTTTGGTTTTCGCCCACCCCTGCTTTCCTCTCTTTGCTCTCACAAGCCCTCTTCCTTTCCTTCTCCTAACTGTTAAGATTCACGGACGCATCGTATATGCACAGATTGTCTACACTGGTATTGGATAGACGTGTTTATTTCACCTACCCCTTTTCTACTTGGTTCATTGCTGGCAGGATGTACACATACCCCCCTTCTATCTTCCCAGAAGACGTCCTCAGTCAGACTCTCTTTGTGCACTACGTCACCTACATCTCATAGCCCCAGTCTTGCAGGTACCAATGCCTACCTCCACACGTCAAGACCATTTCCGCTTCAGTATGGCTAATCAAGAGGATAGCCACAGCCCCAAGGGAGTGGCTGACGGCAACCTAACACAGACATCTCAGTCGTTGTTCAATGCAATGGACTGAGGAAGAAAAGAAGAGACGCCACAAGTCTGGTTCAACAAGATTACAAAGCATTGTCAAGGGAGCACCAATCAGTGTCTCGCTGTCCGCACATTATAAGAATGATAAAAAGTTGGGTGATGATAAAAGTGGTGGGTGCAAGTTAGACTCGTCCCAGGGGTTCCTTGGTAAGGTTGGTAGAGTGAGAAGGTGTTGCTATGAGAAGACCTGAGCGCAAATAGACAAGTCCAGTCGATTCTGGACTCGTAAGTGAAGCGGATGCGTAGTTTCCGGTACCGAATAGCATACCGGATATAGCGGATGGAACGAGCAGCAATGAAAATAAGAGACAAATGATGAGGGAAAGCATCATGAAGACTCGATGATAGAGTCTGACACTTAGTGAGATGAACGATGGGGTGCAAAAACCTGCCATTTGGAACAAGATACAAGATTTTTATAATCCGGGCATACCCTGTGACTAAGTAAGGTACAGATGAGAATAAAGTGACAGCATCAGTCAACTGCCAGCAGTATCAAGAAACGAAATATGAAGTTAGAATATAAGTGACAGCTTGAGTCCAGTGATGGTGGTATCAAGGTACGAAGTGAGATGAGATATGACCTGAACTCAATAGAGAGAATAAATGTATGAAGAGCTCACAGACCATGCGGGCATACGAAGACTGATTAGTCTGTATGGTGGTTGGTAAGTCTATATAAGTAAGAGAGAAACAAAATAAAAATAAAACATAGAAAGCGGAACGAGTGACCGGATGCATGACCGGATGCATGACCAGATAGTATACCGGATACGTAGTCCGGTGTTAGTCTGGTACCGGAATAAACAAATATGTACTTGATCGCGAGCGGATAGACGCGGGACACTAAGGGACATTTTGAAGGACACTCTTGAATGCTATGGGAACCTAGAAAGACAGGGGACAAGCCCCTACGAACGTAAGGAGCACTAAGCTCCTACAATGTCACATGTGGCGATCTGGTGACCGTGCTGCAAGTCAAGAACTCCAACACGCCCCCTCAGCATGACACCAGTGAGAGAGCGAGGTGGTGAGTGCGAAAGATTGCTGCTGAAAGTGGTTTTGTGAGGATGTCTGCCACGTTTTGATGGGTTGGCACCCATTGCAAGGTGAATGCCCCCTCGTGAACACGATCATGGATGAAGTGGTACTGAAGGTGAATCTGACGCATTTTTGTATGATTCATGGAGGTCGATGCAAGCACGATTGCCCCAGTGTTGTCACAACGAATGATTGCTGGTTTGGGCGTTGCTAAGTCCAGTGTCTTCATGAAGGAGTGTATCCATACTCCTTCGGCAATGCAGGGCGTGAGAGCAACATACTCGGCTTCTGTGGAAGATAATACCTGGACCTGCTGCTTCTTGGATGCATGCGCCACTGGCCCCCCAAAGTAGAACCAGACGTAGCCACTTACGGAAATGCTGTCCTCTGGCGAGCTTGCCCAGTCTGAATCCACATAGGCATGAAGTGAGTCATCCCGAGTGGAGCATCTGTAGTGTAGACGCAGACCCTTCATTCCCTTGAGGTAGCACACGACACGCTTTGCGGCTGCATAGTGTTGTGGTTCTGGTTTCAAACATTGTTGGGAGAGACATTGAATGGCATGCGTGATGTCTGGGCGGGTGCAAGTGGAGAGATAGATAAGTTCACCGACTAGCTTTCTGTATGCTGTTTGGAGATTATCAACAGGTGGGTGCGTCTGTCCATTTGGGCCAAATGGTGTCTTTGGATCCATGGGCAGGGAAACGGGGTTTGCATCTGTCAGACCATATTCGCAACATAGGTGTTCTATGTAGGACTCCTGATGAATCCATACCTCGTGCATCTCCCTGTTGCGTTCAATCTTCATCCCGAGGTAGAGGGATACTGGCCCAAGATCACTGATGCCAAAACGATGCGCGATTGCTCCTTTTACCCAATCAAGAAACCGACGGTTGTTGCTCCCCCCAAGTCCATTGTCCACATTCCAAGCAATGATGCAGGTGATGTGTACCCCAGATTCCACTTTGTCGAGGATGAAGACTGCAAGGTCAACGCCCGAGTGGCTGAATCCCAGTGCTTCCAGCATGCTGCACAATAGCTCGTACCAATCAAATGCTGCTTGCTTCAACCCATATAGGGATTTGAATATCTTGCAAGCCAGAGGGCTTCCGTCAGTGCCAAGTTGTTCAAAGCCACGCAGTTGTTTCATGTAAAGTTCCTCACTGAGCTTGCCGTGAAGAAAAGCCTGTTTTGCGTCGAAACAGTCGAGCTCCCAATTGAGCTGAGCAGCGAGAGCAATGAGGATCTTTATTGATACCTGTCATGCAACCAGCACGTAGGTGTGATGAAAGTCGACCCTGGGAATTTGCGAGAAGCCCTGTGCCACCAGCCTTGCCTTGAATCTCGATCTGCCCTTCGGGTCCACAGGTTTGAACTCGAATACCCATCTATTCCTGATGAGCTTTCTCCCCTTAGGTGGCTTCGCGAGTTCCCAGGCCCCCATCTCCTTCATCAAGGCCAGTTCCCACTCCATTGCGGCCTTCCAATCTGCGTGATCCGACCGCTTTATGGCCTCATCATACGTGGTGGGTGGGATGCTCATGTCATAGTCGCACTGATTTGGATCCCGTCATGTGTCACTTCGAATGGACAGGTTCACTTGCTCTGTGATGATGAAGTTTGTTTGAGTGCTGGGCACATCATCCGAATCTGTCTCAGAGTCAGAGTCGGTTAGGGTAGACAGGGATGAGAGAGAGGATAAGGAGAGAGCGCGCTGACGAGGGGCTGTGACCGACGAGGCTCCACTCCCCCCATCAGACAATGCCAGAGCAAGTCCAGCAGTGCTACAAAGACGTGTAGAGCGGCAAGGTGCAGGAGCAACAGCATCCGTGGGAGGCAAAGACACAGGGGTGGAGGCATTGGGCGAAGCTGTAGGAGCCTCGTCAGAGATCCACGTGGGTGCAACATGGAGTGGGAGGGAGGCGTCAGTATGCAGCATTATGGAGCCTTCGTCAAACACCACATCCCGTGAATTAAAGAACACCCCAGTGGCGCAGTTGCGGAGGCACTATAAGAATGATAAAAAGTTGGGTGATGATAAAAGTGGTGGGTGCGAGTTAGACTCGTCCCAGGGGTTCCTTGGTAAGGTTGGTAGGGTGAGAAGGTGTTGCTACGAGAAGACCTGAGCGCAATAGT
>JBBPTW010000695.1:0-10328 GCA_038094575.1 Phylloporus cf. nigrescens
AGAGCAAAGGTTTATATACCTAGGCTATGAAAGGTCATAGAATGTTGAAGAATAGATATTGGTAAGCATAGAAGGATGAGGGCAGGTAATTGATGACAAAGCAAATGGAATATGATAGAACACAATGTAATGGTAATGAGTCATCAATAAAAGGAAATAGTATGCAATCAGATAGATCACAATGGTAATCAAGAAGAAGACAAGTGAAGAAAAGAGTAAATTGTAACAGTACATACATAAAAGCAATTAATGACTATTTTTCCAGTCAATTTTCACTATGATCAATTCTCATCTAGGAACAGTTATCCTAGATCAAGTAATCTTAGAAAGCGTTCTCATCAATAATTACTATTGTTTCATGGAATTCACCATTACCACTTACAATCAAGTAGGTTGGGAGTAAGCCTGCTAGGTGTGGGTAAACCATGGGCCATCACTTGATCAAATATAACCCTCAACCCACAGAACCTTGCTGAGACAAAAGGATTTGCATTTGAGTTACAGGTTTCTCAGCAGAAACTGTAGTATAATGTATTCATCTTTGGTCAATTAACAGGCAGTGTCTCAGCCTGATGTAAGTACCTTTGATGCTAACCCAAATTTAATTTAACAAATAATGTTCCTGGTTCGTTCCTGCGTTTCACCAACAACCACCATTGGCACCACAAAAATAACACCGGTGCCACGACACAACTCGGTGGAATCATCATGATTGCAACGCATGGATCAGCACTTGATGTAAACAGCAGCCAAAGGGCTCCTTCTCATAATAATGTCTGTTCTGAGAAGTACGCCAACAGGTGATATTAGCTCATTGGCCATATCGAATCAACATGTTGATCATTGACAGTCAGTCCTATTTACCCATACCTGAAATGGTTCCATTTGCATTATCCACTGCATGACAACATCAGGCTGTGCTTCTCCTGGCTGTGGAGCAGCAATGGCACCAATGCCTGGGAAGTGCATTCACTCTGCCTCGATAAATCGAGCATATGTCTGCTGGACCATAGACATGCAATGCTAAATGATATCTCCACATGAGCCACCTCATGGCACAATGACTGCAGATCATCCATCACATCACAAAAAGTGTAGAAAGGTGATAGTATAAGACATTGATGTGACATACAGTATCTGCATTGCTATGCACCATTATTTGTATCATGTCATAGGAGAACAATGTTGTGTAATACCAGCTAACGTGGTTCTGGCAGTATGATCAGATCCAGCCAATACTAGATACTGCTGACACAAATCCTAGTTCAGACATCGTGATCCATTTGACATCATAAACAATACAAGTCTCTATTGCAGTAAGCTAGACAATACAGGATGCTAAGCAATACACTGATGTCATGAATTATCCATATGATATGACAATGGCACGCAGTAACTCGCACGAGTGGAAACAGAGACTCTAACAAGAACATACCAGTGAAAGCCATGAAAACAAGAATAGTGAATCGATGTGTCGTCTGCATGAGTCATGGAGATATCTAAGTAGATATTCAGTAGCAATAAAGGTGCATATATGTGCATATACATACCACTTGTACTGCTCGACGCAGCTCATTAAGCTTTGATAAATCATTCACCAGTTCTTTGAGACATGGCATGATGTGGATGAGGAGTTGGTAGTCACATTTGTGGCGATCTATCATATATCATATCTGGGCCTCTTATATGTTTGTCAGACCTGTTGTAACAAAATACATGAGATACGCACATATCTTTGAGCACCTGCTGCCTCGTTTCACAGTCTATGTCCTCCTCTTCAAGGTCCCCTCTCTTGACAGCTTCCTCATCAATAATATAAAGTATGGTCTCAATGACCTTGCTCATCTTGTGCCACATGTCAACACATCAGGTCACCACATGCACTGCAGAATTTTCCTGTGTCAGACTCGTCAGAGGATGAGGACTCAGCAAGGAGCTGGCTATTGAGACAGTATATGTTCCAATGGCGCAAACAGGAGAGGATTATGTTCAGTGAAGAATACTCACTGAAATGGATGGTTGAAGCAAAAGAGTAAGGGTGGTTTTGGGAGGGTAGCTTGTTAGAGCTGAGAGTGACTGAGTATGCAAAAGAAGAGTCGAAGACTGCTTATTTAGTCCAAGCAGAAGGGCGAGATTTATATACTACAGGAACTTGTATGTACCTGTACCTGTGTTGGACTATTCTGCGTATAGTAGATAAGAAGAAGTCCATAGAACTTCATAGAAGGATCATGTGATCAGGATATAAGTAGTGCCAAATGGCAAAAGAAGCTCTTATCTATGATGTCAGGTGCTTACTGATCGTCTAGTAATCTGAATAGTGTAAGCGGCCCGTGTAGCAATGTAAGGGCCTAGAATTCTGGTAATAGAAACAGAAATTGGCAAAAAGAATATCAGATATTCTCAACACTCCTCCTCACTAGAAGATTATTTTAATGAAGGAAGGGTTATAAGTTTTAATGCTGATCTTCCTGATAAAAACTTATCCTTGCCCAAGTTTTTGGTGAAGATATCAGCATACTGTTCATTCATTGGAACGTAGAACAGTTGTATCTCTTTCTCAGAGACACATTCCCGAATATAATGGTCATTCTTTTAGACATATTTCGAGTGACCATCTTGAGCAGGATTAGTAGCCAAGAATATTGTGCCTTGATTATTGATGCATAATGGAAAAGGTCCGAGTTGGAATTCGAATTCTTCATACAAATTGCAGATCCATTGTAGTTGTTTCGCTACCTTGATCATTTCATAATATTCGGCTTCAGTGGAAGATAGACAAACTCTTTGTTGTTGCCTAGATAACCATGAGATGATATTGTTGGCAAGATAAATGCAATAACCAGTAGTTAAGCATGAAGTCTCAATGTCACCGGCCCAGTCAGTATCACAATAGACAATAAAGCCATTTCTTGTTCCTTCAGAGAAATATTGAATGCAAAGTTCTTTCATCATAGAAAGATATTGCACTATGTGCAATGCCTTTTGCAAGTGTTCCTCCGTTGGATTAGCAGAGAATTGTGACATTTTAATGATGGAATAGGCTAGGTCTGGTCGAGTACCAAGCATGATATAAAGCAATGATCCTATCACAGATTGATAGTGAGTTCATAGGGAAGGTAAAACTTCACCTTGGGAAGGTCTTGGATTATATCCAGCAGGAAGTGGTACAGTTTTTCCTTTGCAGTTATCAAGAGCAAAGCGTTTTATGACTTTGTCTGCATAGGAAGATTGATCAAGAGAAATAGTCTGTTTCTTATGATCTCTTGTTATCCACATACCAAGATATTCCTTTGCTTCACCAAGATCGTGAGATTCCCATCGTTTCATAAAGGTCTTTGTTACTACCAGTAAAAAGAGCATCATCAACATAAGTGAGAATAATGATTATATCCTGACCACTGATTTTGTAATAAGTACCCAGATCTGAGATAGTCCGGGTAAATCCCATATCTGTAAGGGATTTGTGCAACTCTTTGTTCCAGGAGAGTGCAGCCTGCTTAAGTCCATAGATGGACTTTCTCAGTTGACAGACCTTTGTATCCTGACCTTTGACAATGAAGCCTTCTGGTTGCGTAAGATAAATCTCTTCATCCAAATTGCTATAGAGGAACACAGTTTTTACATCCAAAGCCTCCAATTCCCAATCATGGAGGGTGGCTAATGATAGGATGAGTTGCACTGTTTCAAACCTTGCTACAGGTGAGAAAGTGTCTTCATAGTCAATCCCAAATACCTGTGTAAAGCCTTTCGCAACGAAGCGGGCTTTATATCTACCATCGCTTTTGCATGTGAACACCCATTGTCCAGTAATGGGTTTTCGACCCTTTGGTAGATCCACTAGGTCCCAGACTTTACAATCCTTTAAGGGATCGTACTTCTCCTGACATGTAGTTCTCCAGAATTTTTGTTCTATGGGAGATAGTTTCGCTATGTCATGATATTGGTTAGGTATGTTAGCGACGACTACTGCTAATGTCATGTGATGACGTATCCATGAGTCTGAATACATTTGTCCAAGATCTTCTTTCTTATTTGTTGGTCGAACATCTGGAGTCGTAGACATGGTTTGTTCATCTTGAACTGACATCGTATTTGGCTCCTCCTGAATTGGTGGTAATCCTCTTAGTTCTCATTCTATCTGCACAGGTGGCTTAGCACCATATGCATTGTCGGGTAAAAACCGTGGCATAGAAGGTTGAGCACTAAAATGTCTTTCAACAGGAGGACGAAGATTCACTCTAGATTCCGTCGTCGGGTGATACTGGTGAGAACAAGAGTGGAATTCAGGAAGTGATTCATAAGAATCTTGTTGTGGGGGAAGCCAGGTACAAGAACCTTGAGATGGTCCAGCTGAAGGTTGATCTGAGGTTTCTGGTTGATCATCCTGAGTTTCAGGAGTCGAGAAGTCAGGATCATAAGAGGTCTGTGGATCCTCTTCAGTGCCATATTGTTTATGTTGATGTCATCTGTCCAGAGAGGTTCGAAAATATGCATCAGTCACAGTTTGTTTCTGCAGTTGAGGCATAGGTAATGAGGTTCGGTAAGAAGGAGGACATTCAGATGTTTCTCTCAATTCTTGTTCAGGAGAATCGAAGAATAACAAACTTGGCTGTCTCATAGATCCATCCAGATTTCTGTGAGAGTTGAATATATCATCATCAGATCTTATGGATGGTGGAGAATAAGGAGGATGAGGAGTAGTCATACGAGAGTCCTGTCGCTCTCGGGGTTCTAGTTGATTGGGGTTAGGACTGCCAAATGGTTGAGGCAAGATAAGATGACCATGAGGTTCTGGATTCTTGGGTTTCTCTTGTTCCTCAGTAAGGTCGAGATGGGGTTCAAGGTTTTCAGGGATTGGTCTAGGTCCATCAGGTTCTTTTCTCGAACAGTAGGGAAAGATCTGTTCATCAAATAAGGCAGTCTTCATAATGAAGACTCTTTGTCTGGTCATCAACCAAAAATGATAGGCTTTTGTGTTTGGTTCGTAACCAATAAAGACCATTTCCTCAGCACAAGGAGAGAGTTTATCATTGCACTGTTCTGGTTGGATATGTGCATAGGCTCTGCTACCAAAGGTTCAGAAATAAGAGACATCAGGTTTTTTACCAATGAATATCTCTGAGGGAGTTTTCCAGTCAAGGCGGCGCATGGGTTGACGATTGTAGATATGCAACGCTGTTTCAGCAGTGTCTTGCCAGAAGGTTGGAGGAAGGCAAGCATGATGTTGCATAGCATTGGCTTTTTCCATAATGGTGCGATTAAATTGCTCCACTCTTCCGTTCTGTTGAGGGGTATAGGGAGTAGATGTTTCATGGGTAATGCCTTTGTTTGCGAAGAACAATTGTAGGCTTTCGGCCATAAATTCCCCCCCTCAATCAGAGTATATAGAGGTTAGAGTTATGCCTGATGCAGTCTCCACCCATGTTACCATATTTTGAAAGCAGGTTGTGACATCACTTTTCTGGTGC
The DNA here is from genome assembly GCA_038094575.1 of Phylloporus cf. nigrescens. Lineage (NCBI taxonomy): Eukaryota > Fungi > Basidiomycota > Agaricomycetes > Boletales > Boletaceae > Phylloporus > Phylloporus cf. nigrescens. The sequence goes on from JBBPTW010000695.1 coordinate 5,472, forward strand.
ATAAATGCCAGAAGAGCATATCCACTAAAATCATCAATAAAGGTAAGGATATAAAGAGATTGGAATCGAGATTCTGTTGGGAAAGGTCCCATTACATCCATGTGAACTAACATCAGAGGACGACTAGCTTGTTTGAATGAGTCAGGATATGAAGATTCCAACATCTTTCCTAAAGTGCATCCTTTGCAAGGAGGATAGGTTGCAGGTGGTGCCAAAGAAGGAATGCCTGTGAGATGTTTATGGGCATGACGAAGTGCATTCTTGGACATATGTCTGAGTCGCTGGTGCCATGAGTGATAAGGATCTAATCCTTCAAGGGAGTTGGCCTTAACGCTGGGTATGATCTGAGTTGACTGAAATCAGTGAAGATTGTTACCTGGTGATAAAGCAGTGGCCTGTATCACCAAGTCTCCCTTGTTATTCAAGATCAGTGATTTATTTTTTGTAATCTCGCACTGGTAACCTTCTTTGGTAAGAGAGGGTACTGAGAGTAACTGGTGTTGCGCTTTTGGTGTGTACCAAACTCCTTTTAGTATAAGAGTTTTTCCTTTTAATGCATTGGGTTGGACAATAACTTTTCTGGGTTCATACATGGAGACAGTTTGTCCATTTGCAACGGTGGCTGTCACCTCTTCATCACCAAGGTGAGCAAAGTCTCCTTTGAAAGGGGTTAGATGATTGGTACATCTGCTGTCAATCATCCAATGTTTGGATCGAAAGTCTGATCCTGAAGGTTCAGTTCCCACCATATAAGCATAAAAATCATTGGATTCATCTCAGTAATTGATGATATCATCGTCTACAGAATATCCAGGGAGTCTCTCCACTGGCAGGTGTGGTACAGCTGGTAAAAGTGTCACCCATTTCTTAGGTACCAGAGAGTCTAGACGATCAATATTGTCCAAGTGTCCATGACTTGATGCTAATCCACCAAGGGAAATGGTGGTTGCTTTCTTCTTCTTCTTTCCCTTCTTTGATTGTAACAGCGCTTTAGCTCCTAAGGAAGAGTTAGCGGAAGTGTGTTCAAAAGGGACGAAGGGACATATCCGCGTTCATGCCGTTGTCCATTTCATAGTCTTCTGGTTCGAGGTTAGGGATGTCTAGGTGGTCATTATAAAACGATGACAAGTCTACCTCTTCTTCAATTCCGTCCATCGGCACAAAGCCAGATCCATCCCACCGAAGGTTGAAGTTGGACATTGAAGGTCCTTCGATGGCATTGGTGAAGGTATCTCCTACAACTTCAGTTGCTCAGCCTTTACCTTTCTTGTCTTTCTGCCAAAGTTGCTGCTCCTTCGCCTTCTGAAAGGTAGATTTCTAATTTTGACCTTCCTGAGGTTTCTTCTGGTATGGCTTCAACAAGGGGCCAGCACCAGAGTTGCTAGAAGATGATGGTCCTGCTTGTTGCTGTTGCAACCACTGCTGTTTGATAGGTGGACCACGTTTAATCATAGCAGACCTCGAAGTTTCGACTGTAGAGCCGATGCGAGAGGAAAGGGAGTGTGTGGAACGAAGGTCCACTTCAGCAAGAATCTTCTGAGTGACAAGTTCGACGGTAAAGTTGATAGGTTGTGTGGTTTGAACCACGGTGGAGGCAAGCGGGTAGTAGAAGTCTGGAAGACAGGAGAGAATGAACATGGCTTTGAAGGAATCTGGAAGATTAAGACCAGCGCTGATGAGTTGGTCGAAGTGGGTCCTCATATTGTTCAGATCATCAGAGGCGGATTTCTCTCTGATGTTCATTCTGGAGATCTGGGAGAAGAGGCAAAATTGACCCAGAAGTCCAGAAGTTCCAAACAAGGTGAATAGTCGGTCCCAAAGACGTTTGGTGACCAATGAGTAAATCAGGTTTTCATTGTTATCCTGAATGGTGAGGTCCCAGTCATAGTTGACATTCGTCTGTAACAAATCAGCTAGAGTAAGGGCGATCATCCCACAAGCGTGTCGATCAATAACTTTGAACTTCTTTTGTTCATCATTTTTGACAATGGGGTTGGCGAGAGGTTGCATTTGCAAGTTCTTCCATGTGATGGTGCCCGATACTATGTCCCAAAGAGAATAGGACAAGAGAAGACCCTTGGTCTTTGTTGCCCAGAGAGTGTATTCGCAGGTCCCAGAAAGGATAGGAATCTGTTGGTAAATGGAGGATTTGACCTTCAGGTTCAAGTCTGTAGGAAGAGACATGATGTATCTGTTCCAAAGACTTCATTAGCAAGACTTTCATTAATCATATAATCATATAAGGAAAAAGAACTCATCTTAGAAGATGGAGGCAATGGTATATGATGAGCCACTGGTGTAAATACCAGGTTAACTGGTATAAGAACCGGAGTGTGAATCCCAGAAGATAAATGCACAGGAGAAAAAGCTCCTGGCATCTTTGATGTCGGAATCCCAGAAGATAGCGGTAAGGCTATCTTAGTAGGCATTAGTGGGGGTATATACTTCTTTCCATACCATGGTTGTTTCCTGTACCATTCCATCTGTCATTGCCATTTCTTCCCAAAAAGGGAAGTTTGAAGGGTTTCCCACTTCAATCGGCTATATTCCTTTTTCTCCATCCCTTTTAAGGGTTTGATAGTAGCAGATTCTCGATACCATGAAGGCATCGGTTGATTGACATGATCCTGAGGATCATATTCTATTGCCTTGAAATAGTGAGGGTTGGAAACAGTTGTATCCCATAGAAATCCAATCAATACTGGTACATCAGGAGAATTATGATTTATATAAGGAAAACATACAAGTTTTCTAGGAACACAATAGTTAATTGATAAAAAGGAATTGTACCCGCCATCATCGACATTGCAGTTTAAGGAATATCTACAGCCATGAGGTAATGGGAAAGAAGAAGGAACTGCTGCACTAAGTATTTTTAAGGCTTTAGAGAAGCCGCCTACATTGTTCACCTTCCACTGCAGCAAGTTGACGCATTCTTCACCCATCTCGTCCAGCAAGAACTTCTCGTATGGTGTGAGCGGAGAGGTCATCTGTGTGGTTTTTAATTAGCCACTGTAACAGACAGATTCCTCACTGTTTTTCTCCAGAAATGGACTTGTAAAATCGTTGACAAGCGTGGTGGTGTGCGAAGTAATCGAAAGATTGCTTCGTGGGAACATGGCTGGGAAGCCAAAGACAAGGATCATCCCATAGAGAGATCCGGCAGTTCTTCTTTGTATTGATCACCATTGACTTCACTATCTCCAAGTGCACAGGTGAATTTTCAAAATCGAAAAAATGAGAGGAAAGAACTTCGAAACCTTGATTGTGGGTGAGGATGGCGTGACAGGGAGATCCAATTGGCTCTTGGAAGGGCCAACCAGCAGCTTCATAAATCGAGCAAAGCGTTTCGCCTTTAAAGGTGAATGTATCTACCTGTTGGTGATTGCTCACCTTTGTCTCTACCAAGTTCAGTTGAACTGGTCTCAACATCCTCTGTGAACAGATAATCTCATCCTTACGCATCTGACTCATGGTGTGGATTGGAGTTGGACCCTTCACACCCATTTCTAAGAGCGATGAAATCCATGAGCACCCGTTTGGGTGATGAGAGAACGTTTCGTTGGTTTTGTTGTCTAATAGGACATGCTTGTCCCTCATTTCTCGGTCCTGCAGGAGATAGGGGTCATAGAAGGTGGCGGTGTGGAACTGGAGAGCATTGCTCAGACCTGGTTCCTGGGGAAGAACGATGACAGCTGCCGGTGGTCTGTCGTGATTCTGATATCTGAGGCCATCGTAGGAAGGTTCAGCAGTGAAAGGATTGGTTTGGAGAGACGGCATTATAGGCCAGAGCCAGAGTGGGTGATCGAGATGTAAAAAGAGGAGGAAGAGGCAGTAATTCAATCGAAGTCTGTTCAGTTATTATAAACAGGTGGTTTTAATGGTTAGCAAGGTTCTGACTGTGTTGCTGAAGAACAGTGCTGTGAGTGTGGTAACAATAGGAACCGCACTTGATTCCTTGTCAACAGAGAGGGCAGGGTACGAAAAGTGGTACATCTGGCGGTACAGTGTTGTTCTCAATTATTTGTCTGTTGTTTAAACAAACGTTGCCATCTATTAGAATCTCAGGATGATTTGTAAATAGGGGAGGATCTGCCACTGGAGTGTTCTCAACAGCGGGTTGTTGCTGGGAGCTAGGGCTCAACACAGTGACCTGGGATTGTGGCTCAGAAGTGCGAGAAGAGGACTGGGGTTTTCCAAAGAAGTACTAACCAGTGCAGGTAATCTGCAGAAAAGGACACGAACGTCCCAACAGTCAGTTTCTAATCGATCAGTAGTATAAAATTGAATAGGATCAGGAGTCTCGGCATTGAGCCGGTTCCGAAGGAAAGCCCAAAGGGCAGTCCTAAGGATCTCCTCTGCATCATCTGTACCAACTCCAGGGATAATGAAGAAGGTAAGTCGCACGATGGCGAACAATATTAGTCCAATAAAACGCTGAGCCCAACCAACCATCTACTCGTTGGTGAAAGGCATTGTATCGTGAAATAATGACATTCTTAAGACGGAGCAGGGCTCATAACATATTGAGACAGTATATGTCCCAATGGTGCAAACAGGAGAGGATTATGTTCAGTGAAGGATACTCACTGAAATGGATGGTTGAAGTGAAAGAGTAAGGGTGGTTTTGGGAGGGTAGCTTGTTAGAGCTGAGAGTGACTGAGTATGCAAAAGAAGAGTCGAAGACTGCTTATTTAGCCCAAGCAGAAGGGCGAGATTTATATACTACAGGAACTTGTATGTACCTGTACCTGTGTTGGACTATTCTACATATAGTAGATAAGAAGAAGTCCATAGAACTTCATAGAAGGATCATGTGATCAGGATATAAGTAGTGCCAAATGGCAAAAGAAGCTC
>JBBPTW010000696.1:0-10304 GCA_038094575.1 Phylloporus cf. nigrescens
TCAATCTCGGGTGAGAGTTTTCTGAGAGGCGGTGAGTGACTTTCATGTATTCGTGTCATCACTTACTTATTCAATCCCTCTGATCCCTTTGAAGCCTTTTTGTGCTTCTTTGTCCATTGGTCGTCATTAGGAGTCCACAAGGGCTTTTTGCTGGTGGATGATAGCAACATAATGGTGGGTGGTGATAAGATAAAAACACAACGGTGTGGAAGAAGCGGAGATTAAACTCTGTCATGTCACACTTTCCAACCATAGCGGCCAACATGATCGGATTCACGTATTGGTTGAAGATGAGTGCAAGCGAGATGACAAAGTTGGAGAAGCAGAGTCCTTTGTTACGGAGGTTGAATGGGAGAATCTCAACCGTATATGTGATAACGAGTGGAGCGAACACAAGCATGCATACATCTATGAGAAGAGATAGGTGAATGTAATGTGATGACAGCATGACTTGCCACTATACCATGTCGAGAACAGGATGATTTATTGCAGGAAGAGGGACATCGTGATCCCCCAGACTCATCGGATGAATCGGAATCGGACACGGAAAGCAGTTGAAACAACAATGCAAAGGACAAGCCTGAGGTGGAGGACGGTAGAGAGAGAGAGGTGGGCGAGGCGGCAGATGACGCAAATGAAGGGGATGAAACGACAAATGACGGTATTGGGATTGGTGATGGCGTTGACACTTTGGTTGCAGACGAAGGGGAGGAGTTAGATGAGACAGTTATGACGCACTATGATATTGTATGAGATGACCGTGGAATACAATGCCAGAACAAGAGGTACAATGGAGGGTCTCTGGGAGCTGCAAAGTGACTGAGCAAGCTTTATAGGACATCAGCGCAGAGCGGAGTCACATCTGTCACATGGTGGCAGAGTCTGGCACACGCGGCAGACAAAGTCACAAATCTGCAACTTTTGTGATGTTATGTAAGTGATTTGAAGGCCCTCCCATTCAAGCTCCATGATGCTCTAGATCTCTGGGGCCAGTCACTGGGTGGCAGGTTGAAGACATAATGCGAGATACTCTAAGTTCAGCTGGTGCAAATTCTTTGGAGTTTGAAATTAGGGTGTCTGGTGTTTCATAAGTTCCTGATGGTAGCTTTCCGTTCACCACAAATGTCAGGAGGGGCGTCACATGCATCACAAATAGCTGGATTTCTCACTGCACAATTGAGTCCAGGACCCAATCCTATAACACTCAGACATAGGACAGCAACCTTGTCTTCTAGATCTTTGCCATGGCCTCCAGAGAATCTACCTCCACTATGTCAGTTACGTCAGCAGCTTGTTTCACTGACACGTTCGGAGTAAAGGGCAAGTTGAACGACCCAAGTATGATGCCCTTTATTCCTTATGTTGTATATCATTGACTTCCCTGAGCCCCAAGCCTTGAGACAACCATACTACTCATGGAACAACAAATCAACCTCCTAGAGAGCCAGCTGCGGGAGAAACGTGGAAAGATGGAAGAGTTTAAATGCCAGGTCCAAAATCTCAACAGCGTCACTGTTCGTCTACAGTTCAAAGAAAATAACTCAACTGAGCTAGCCAATGCCACATGCTATGACTTGGAGGCCATGGAGGAGTGTTTGTGCCATCGGATAAAGTCTGTAGAGGAAGGTGTAGCTCATGTGGAAAAATCTCTGGAAGCCAGATTTTTTGAGCACACACTGAATATGCTTCTCTCAGGGGAAGCAAGAGCTGCAGTCCCACCAGTGTGTAAGTACTGAGTTTACTTCAACTCAGGGCTTCCTTTCTGACTGTACCTTTAGAGGTGTCTATCATAGTAGCCTGAGACATCATTTGAAAGAAATGTTCTGGAGCCAAAATTTACTCATTTTCTTGGAAAGATCTCAGAGTACACCAGAGTACACCAGATTGGAGTATGGTGATTTATTATACGCCCTAGTAGAATACTGTAATATGGAAACCTTCCTCATGATAGTTGTGAATAGCCAATGTACCTGATGCATCGAAGAAAAAGTGATGTCTGTCACTCAGGATGAAGTGCCACATAAATCACGTGTGCTCAATTGTTAGTTCCTTGAACAAGCTTGCCGCTATATCCGTCATTGGTCTCTCTGGAGTTCACCTCGAGGGCTGCATCCGTTCCATAAGATCATCAAGCCACCCGTATGCAGTGTGGAGAAATACGTGAAAAGTCCGATCATCTCGGAGGACAAAAGCAAAGATCACGTTTCATTGAAGAGCCCAGCAGATTATGTGCTACATGCCGTTTTCATTCGATTTGCTACTCTTGCAGAGGCAAAGATTGATGCATTCATACGTGAAAGCCCAGTAAGCTTTTCTGTTTCAGAACTTCAACGTCAACCACATAACACTCGTTGCCATTCACTTGTTTGACATTAGGTCAATGGCCCTATATCGACCAACTTTTTCGGTCCCGCCCTTGGCCCACAGTTCAATGAACTCCTGCAATCCTTAAGCAAGATTGCCCAGAAACACGCCAAGAATGTAATATGATTGATGCTATCATGCACTGGTGTCGGGGTGTACATGATTCTTCTACCAACCTGTCTGGGCACCCCCCATGTCTGAATGTGCATCTCTTGTTGCAATATATATCATGTGTAGAGCGCTGGTCACTGTTCTCTCTATGCTCTCTCCGCATGCGCTCAGCGACACCTTGGGGTATAGCTTGGAGGAGACCATTTAGACGACCATTGCTATCCATTGATCCCAATTACAAGCTGTGTGCGGAGTTGTATGCCGGAGTTCGCACTCATCGAATTATTGCTAATAATGGCACTTAGATTTCTGAGTGTCATGGATCGGTTCCTCAACGAACTTGCCCCTGTCACGCACGGCCAAATCGCAAAGGATCTGAATACAAAATTTGAGAATCTGGTGAAAGGTTTACAATATGTACAAATCAAGGTAGGTCGAAGATGAGGGGATCTTTTATGGGGCAACTAATGCGATGGGCAGGTTTGGTCACCAAGGATATTTAAATTCTCATCTATGCCCTTGCCATACACATTGTCATCAAGGAGATTGTCTCCATCTCGCTCTTGCATGAATATGGTGTTAAATCGATGCAGCTCATCAGTGGCTTGTTCAGGGTTTGCTGAAGTCACAACTCTATGATGTCGTCAACGGAATGCTGCAGAACTTTATGGACAAAATACAGGATTTTGGATTTATACCCAATGGTGGTTGTACTTATTGTAAGTGTTCACTTCTCTATCGTCGGTCTGCATAGCTCACATCTGTAGACTTGGATCATTCTCAGCCGCCGTTGTTCGTTCACGTAAGTTATGGATGTGCTGTTCTAGATCAAGTCTTACATTTGTCAAGATGCTTTCAGACTATGTTACCACTATGGGAGACACGTCGATCCTTCAACATGGCCTGCGACTTCGGGTGCGGAACGCTATTATTGACTGCATAGCGAACCATAGAACGGTCCTGGCCGATGTAAGGGCTCATCACTCAGATGGTACGACTGTTTGACCGCTATGCAAGCTCCATCTGATATAGCCCAGTGAGCAGAATGAGAACAACAGACCTAAGCACGCACCTCTGTGCTCAGTACATTGAAAATTACCTGACTGTTCATGGCCCCATGCTGTCAGTGCTGCTGACAGACTCCCAAGCTGCCTACTTGTATAGCAAGCTTGATTCTGGAGCGGAGAGCGGCTGGGACTACAGCTCACGGTTCCAGCTCATCCCCTAACTTGGGAATCCTGGTCTCTGCACATTGAGCGTCAAGAACCACATACCAGTTTGTCTGAATAGTATTCTTTGTAAGTGATTTGTTTTACCGTTTATACAATAAATGGGTGACCTTTCTTTAGATAAGGCCCACATCCTTCTGGTGAATCTTTATGGGAACTCGAATGGCACAGCTGTTGTGCAGCACCTTCAAATCGCCACCGGGATCCATGCTAGGATCTTGGATCCCATGTAGGACTTTTCGAAGCTCGCATTCTATGACTTCGCCATGGCATCGAACTCACGGAACTCTATATTGACGGTAGCAATATTCTATCCAGTATGGAGCAGTATCATTCCCGATGAGATCCTTGCTTCCCAGGCAAACACATTTAGTTACTTCTTCGCTGCGAACATGGTCTTGAACAAGTACAACAGTGCTTTCCTTGTTACATTTGTGAACTGGACAGGCTTACAACGGTAAGGGAAGTTGCCATTGGTATGTTGAATCCCCCTCTGAATATCCATCAGGGATGCGCCGAACGCTTGGCCCCCCCATCAGTATATCATTATCTCCGCTCTCGAAGCCTTGCCAGCCAACCTTACAACCAATGCTCTTCCCACACCAGGATTGGGACAATCGGTGTACAGTCTTGTCCCTGCTGGTCAACTCAATTTCACTGAGGCTCAGCCTCCTGGACAACCATTTCATGGACAATAGACATCATAGCGACTGGACTCAGCACTGATATCAACTGGTTAAACGGTGCTATCGTAAATGGTGGAAATGTGACAGCTGGCAAGGGCTGAACGGCTACCCTCAAGCAAGAGATGGTGAACAGGTACTTTATAAGTGACTGGTAGGTGCTCTGTGAAGTTTTACTTGTCAGTTTCTCGTGTCATCTGTAGGCATACAACTGGAGGGTCAGCCATCATCTTGTCATTCCTAGGTCATTCGTCCTCAGCATCGCAACGGGTCTGGATGGCCTGTGGATCATATGTGGTGATTTATGGGTGATGTGGACGCATTAGGTATGTCCGCCTTCATGTGATTTCATCATTCGTGCTAACCTGGCTCGACTTCAGCTAGCATCCTCATTTCGACTCGTTTTGAGTTGCAGTGCGTGTGCTGCTCATTGTGTCACCCGTCTCCAATTGTATCCTGTGCCATTTGATTGATCCAGCACTCTAGGTTGCCTCCAACGCTCCTCGACTCCAGCTCGCCTGGTGTACCTCCTGGTCATCTATCTTGACCTGGCGCGTTTGTTTTGTCAACATGCTCATCCCTGCGGCCCATTCAACGCCCCTGGTCATAATACACGTTGTCTCAGTCCATCTGGCAGTCCCGATTGTGCCCGATGGCTCCCCTCGACTCCAGCTTGGCCAACTCGTTTCCTGGGCCACTACCTCAACATGGTACGTTCGTCTCGGCGAAGCGCTCATTGGTCATCTACAGGGCGTCACCGGACACTATGGACATCACCTGGTGTGGTCATTTCACCACCCGGCTCGTCTGGCTCGTCTGGACCTCCTCCTGGTAAGTCTTTACCTCCCTCTTGCTTCAACCGTCCTGGCCACAGTTCTGACGTATTATCCAGGTTATTTGTCTGGTTTCCATCAATCTTGACCTATATTACCCTGGTGAGTCTTCTCCATGTTTTCACTCTCGGTACTCTTGGACTTGTTCTGACACGTTTGATAGCTTCATCTGCTGCTTCCTAGCATCCTCGTTGCATTCCTACTCCCCTGACGCGTCCGTCTCGCTGGTATGCGTCTCATTGCAGCTCGCTACCACCTTCCACTCACTCGAGCAGTTCCCCTGCACTTCAGTACAAGGAGGATCTCCAGGACATAGCAGTTGTACAGGTCATGGGGTCATGGGGAATGTGGACAGACAGCCGTAGCTTCAGGACTAGCCTCATTATTTAGTGTTTATGTGTTTTGTATGCACACATTGTGCTCGCAATCCTGATTTGTCTTTGTGCTCGCTTCTCAGTAATTATTGCGCGCACTACCCAGTCTGTGCGCGCTGGCCGTATCGATGCGTGCCGAATAAAGGTGCAATTTGACACCCATAGTGTGTCTCTGTGCTCGTGCTAGCCTATTTGTGTGCGTGCTGCCCTCCATGATTGTGCACGCTGCCCGTATTGATGCACGCCAAATAAATGTGCAATTTGACACTCATACTTACCAGAGAAGAGATGAACGAGCCAAGAGGCGGGGCCGACGCCACTGTCCCATATTTTCTGGGGTGCTCAGTTGGAGTGGCTGTCAGAGGGTGCGGTTGGGACATAGAGGACCCCTGGTCAAAGAAGGAAACAAAGGACATATTCAGGTGCCCTGAAGATGATCTCAGTGCACCACACATGCCTGGACAAGGAGGAAGAGACAGGTTTGTTGCCCCTGTTGGGAGCGGGAGTGGCACTAAGTACTGAACCTCAGAAAGGGTAATAATCCATCAAGCAACGTGACGATCGGGCTCAGAGGGCCTGAAATGGCTTTGTGAACGGGTGTAGAGGCACAGGGACGATGAGAAATAGAATAATGGGATAAAATGCATCTTAGTTTTGGTGAGGGCGTTCCATCTGTTGTCTAAGGTGTCGCCCTCATAAGCAATTCTCTTCAGAAGGACTGTACGACAGCCCTGAGGTTGGCGAGCTATGTTTTGGTGTGCAGGGCAGATGGCGGTGGAATGGTTATCATCGTTGGCTGTTGCTGTCTTAGTGGGAAGTTCAATTGGTGGTGTTGGCAGGCGTGAAGGAGTAAAAAGTTGTGTTACAATCCATATTCTTTTACTGTTCTTTCTGAAATGTTTTGTTTCACTTCTACGTAGCATGGCAATCACTTTAACAGACCCTTTCATAATCTCAATATCCCAAGAAGCCCATAAACATATTACCTCCCGGTACAGCAAAGCAAGGTACGTGCTCGGCTACGGATGGTATCATTGAGAGATGCAACCATGTGGGTCCTGGCATTCACTGGCTCACTTGTTCGACCGAAGTTGTTTCTCAATACGAGCGAGGACCCAATGCTCCTTCAACTTGGTGGCTAGAGGGTCAGCTATGTAGCCTCGTGTTGGTACTCATCTTTCTCTTTGTTTATGAAACAACCAAGTATTGATGGCGGCAAATGAACACACAATAAGACCCGTGAAGAAAGATCTGTATCTCAACCACCCTCTGGCCAAAGCGTGTACAGCAGGTGTGGAGGCTCGTTTATTGGACCGCATTTTGATGAGACCCTGAACAGGACCTTGGCACATAAATCAGGTGCGAATCAAAGGAGAGTGACGTCAATGTGAATACTTACAGCGTCTATGCGTGGGATCTATTATCAGTAAAGGACGTGGATATAATGCGAAGAAGGCATGTAGAGTGCACTTTGTCAATGCCCACCTATCTTGCTCCCTCAGCATGACTCCACCTATGACAATGACTGGTGTGTAATGGTAGGATTTAGACTGACCAAGGAATAAGACCAAATCTTGCCCATAGAGATCCATATCAATCACTGGTTGGATGTAATAACGTCCACTATGGATGGAAGGCAGATCATGAGCAGCGGTGTGGGTGGGGTCAGCATATGGCAAGTCGAAGACAGGCGACAGGTGATGATGATGAAAGTGGAGAATGTCAATTGTGTCGCCATGTTCAACAATGGACGGTGTATCACAGCGGGTATCCACTTGGGCAACGTGTATCTATGGAATGCCACAATATACGAACAAGTCTTGAATACGGAAAGGACGTCGTCCTTTTTTTCCCTGTGACTCCAAAGATAAGCATGTCCAGCATGAACTATACCATCATTGTTTTGGGTGGTGTCCTCGTGCTCTCGCTTGTCTGGTACTATTTCCCTATATACATTGGTTCACGGGCCCAGTACCAAACGTGGGCAACCAAAGCATCAAGGGTGGTGCAAGCCAGGCTTCTTCGAATGATGAAAATGTAGACTCTAGGGCATTCATGGTTGAGAAACATGTGGAGATGGTACAAAGGTGATCCCATGTACGATGGACACCCTTCGTGAGTTAGTCACCACCCATGTTATCGTTCCAACGGGTTTGGATTTTTCCATGCTCGGAACCAAAGAGACGAGGTTGATGCAGTACTTTGACCCCTCATGCATACGAGTAATGGGAGTCGTGCCAATTGTGCCAACCACTGCAGTTGCTCTAGCGACTCTCTAGCCTGATGTGTGCCTGCGTTGTCCTTATGTAAGGTGAATCTGATCTCGATTCCGGTAAGTTCAGGCCCCTGTCGGAGCTGGTGCATAGTCATTTCAAGTGCTGATTGTAGGGATCACATCAGTATAATTTGGCATAAATAGCTTTTTCATACCACTTCCTCCAGGATGTCATCAATGATACTGGTGGGACAACCAACTGGATCGTCTTCGAGATAGTGTATATCCGTCACTGACCACATTCAAGAATTTGCTGGTGACATTTACTCACAAACACAAAAATTGTTCCCACAAAGTGCGCATTCTCCATCGAACGCTGTGTATAGAATGCTGTGGTTTTGCTCTGCCTATACCGAGGCCTTCAGCGTTAAAGTCCAGATGGAAGAAAACTTCTTTAACTTTAGGCTGGGTGGATGAATCATGTGCATGATGCTCTGCCAAATTAGTAATCCCAGCCTTCACTAGGGCCAAATCAAGGTGATGGAGTTCAACTTCAACGTGGGTTTGGCCCAGCTGGGCACCAGCTGATTGAGCAAGCAAAGTAGAACAAGCAAAAGGGGAAACATACGACTGATTTTTGGAAATAGGGTCTGAACGTTGTATCTTCGAAAGAAAGCCTTCCACTGCACATGACATTACATAAGAATAACTACAGCCCCAAATGTGCCCTAATTACGAACCAGTTGGTGGCAAATGTACATGCGAGCGCTAGCTCCGAATCCACATCATTCCAGGAGCGTGTGAAACAAGTGTCATATGACCACCCTGATAAATACGCCGCCCCGCGAGCATGCCAACGAAGAGCTGGCTCCAAATTCAACCCATCGTTCTGGAACATTCATCAATCACATCAACATATGATGCTCTTGTCCCATTTATATCACTCTGCCGCTTTCACTGTCATCAAGCCACCTTCTCGCACATCATTCTTATATACCGCCACTTCCTTGCTCTCCCAGCGCCCACTCACAATGTCATCTCCGGAGAAATTTGTTGATGTGAGCGTCTCGAGACTGGTCCCTCTCGGAGCAGGAGTGACCCCGTGTTATTAGCACACTGATGTATCCTTTTCAGGAAACCATCGCCAAAAACAAGATCGGTAGCGGTGCGCATGCGCCAAGTTCCCAACTCTTGGAGACCATTTAAACAGACTGCATTGTTCAACACGAGATACATGACAAGCACAGGTTCAAAAACTATCTATCAAGAAACAACCTGACAATGCCACGAGTATGTATGGAGAACTATATCAAGATCATCCCCATCTTTTCTATACTTTTCAGTATTTGCACAAGAATCGATCACCAAGAAGAAAGTATGACGATCCATCCATCTACTTAGCCTAATCAGTATCCATGGTGAAGTAGTCTTTGTTACCAGGCATATTTTTCTTGGAAGGCAATTGGCCAGGCAATTCTTCATCAGCCCTGCGCTTGCCTTCCACTGATGCTTTTTTTTTGCCCTTGTCTATGATCAACTGATGGCTGGAGCCATACCGAGAATACAGCGTGTGATGATATCGAATGGTATCTCTGACTCATGAAGTGAATATATAAGGTCATTGAAGGGAGACCAAGTTAGATGGCACTCAGATATTTCATCAGAAGCATATACAAACGAGGGTGGCTTTCGTAAGGCAGCAGCAACAGGTGGATCATAGTGGTGCTCCAGAAATGCCAAGATCATGGATACCCGTGTTCGCTTGCAGCTGTCAGGCGAAGAGATTTCAAGTATTGCATTTTCGAATACATGATTCGGATTGGACTGTGATCTACCAATGAAACCATACAGCAGAGTGAAGTCTTCAAGAATGGTAGATATACAAAGCTTCTTTGTGCAACCTTTGCATATTTTTCTTATTTTCATTGCATCTGAATAGGCAGAGTCTACTAGCAACGATGCAGATGCAAAGAGAGTATCAGCAGTGAGAAGAGACAAATTTCGCTCATAGATGTCATGCGAATAGAAGAGCCAACTGGGTAACCGTTGCAGTGAGTTGCATATATGATCTACAAGCGAGTGACTCGGAGACGGAACCATTTCAAACAGTAACTGGCAATGCATGTAATCTGCACGATATAGGAGCTCAGTGCTCCTTATGTTCATAGGGGCTTGTCCCCTGTCTTTCTAGGTTCCCATAGTGTTCAAGAGTGTCCTTCAAAACGTCCCTTAGTGTCCCGCGTCTATCCGCTCGCGATCAAGTACGTATTCGTTTATTCCGGTACTGGACTAACACTGGACTACGTATCCAGTATACTATCCGGTCATGCATCCGGTCACTCGTTCCGCTTTCTACGTTTTATTTTATTTTATTTTGTTTCTCTCTTACTCATATAGACTTATCAACTACTGTACGGACTAATCAGTCTTCATATGCCCGCATGGTCTGTGAGCTCTTCGTACATTTATTCTCTCTATTGAGTTCAGGTCATATC
>JBBPTW010000697.1:0-10300 GCA_038094575.1 Phylloporus cf. nigrescens
ACTAAACACAATGTCTGCAATAGCCCCTAAACTTAGACATGATATCTTGGTATATCAAATATAGTACTTACTCCTGGCTTCCAATAGGTACAAGAATCAAGTCATTTGGATAAGATCTGATGAAATGTCAGCCATTTCAAAATGATGACTTATCTGGACAATTTTTTGACTTTATACAAATTTGAGTATTTAGTACTTGGTATGACCTTCTTTGGCCTTGATAACTGCTTCAATCCTTCTAGGCATACTCTCTATCCATTTCTGACACTGTTCCACAGAAATCTTCCCCCACTCCTCCATCACCCTATCTGTTACAACTTGACCTTTTCTTTTCATACTTACCATTGCGATGTGTCTGATTGGACTCTATTTCTTTTCATTGATGACTCATCCCCATTCCATAACATTCTATTACATCCCATTTGCTTTGTCATCAATCAACCTGCCCTCACCTCCTTATGCTTACCAATACTCGTTCCACAACGTTCCATGACCTTCCATAAGCCTAGGTATATAAATCTTCACCTTATACCCTGTATCCCTAGGCTAGAGCTCCTTTGTATCTCCACTCTTGGAATACATTGTACCCTTGAAACCCTCTGAATGTCCTAGAACATCCCTTGAACCCTTAAACCTACCTTAGGGTCCTCTTCACGTGTCTTTGTCCTACACTTGAGTGGACGCTCTTATCTGAACCCTTGAATCCTTGAAAGAGCTACTGCAAAGGCTACACTCATCCTTACCCAAGGCCAAGCATAACAAAAGCTCTAGCTTGAACCTTTGAAAGGCTACCTTCGAGTAAGCCACCATATCTCAACCACAGAAACCCTTGGACCCTCGCTGGACTGCTTCTAGAGAGCAAGACCAGAACTCCTCTGACCAAGAATCTGAAGAACACTTCAGAATCTTTGATAATCCACCGTCACCCACTGATCTACACCTCTCTTCCACTGCTGAACTAGCCAGCACCACTTCCCTCGCCCAAGAACTTACCCATGCCTTGAACATTCCCAGGAGCCCTACCCCACCGTCACCAACTCCAGTCGTCCAAACCAACCCCTTCCCGGCCTTCAGACGACCAGACTCTCCTGCCCTCCCCACCCTTTGACCACCCCCTCACACCATGACTTCTAAAACCACTGAACTCTGCATCGCCTCCCCAGAACACTTTGATGGCAAAGCCTCCAAGGCTGTTCCTTGGATTACAGCCATCATCTTTTATCTCACGGTCAACAAGGAGGTCTACAACACCGATGAGAAGAAAGTCATCTTCACCCTCTTCTACATGACCAAAGGCTCAGCAGCAACCTGGGCCAACACCTTCCGTCTAAACACCCTCTCAGGCTCCAACCTTGACTTAGGAACCTTTGATTCCTTCGTAACTAAATTCAGAGAAACCTTCGAAAGCGGCGATACCATTGCAGCTGCCCTTGCCTGGCTCTCCTCTACCAGGATGTGCTACAACAGACTCAGGAGGGAGTATGAACCTTCCATTACTGAATACAATGCCCTCTTTAAAGACCACGCTAGCCAAGCAAAGACTACCGACCAGAATATCCTGATTGGTTTCTACTCAGCCGGGATACCTACCGAGCTGATGACCCGGATCTTGACACTTGACACCGTCCCCTCCACCCTTGACGATTGGTGTTCAAAAGCCGTCACCTTCCACAGCAGGTTTAAGCAAGCGAGGGCCAATGAGGAACGAAACTGAGACCCCAACAAACCGAACTCCTACCGGTCGTACTCGGAACACAAGAAACCCAAAAGGGACCCAAACGCCATGGACATCGTCGTCGTCAAAGTAAAGAGGTTGACTCCAGAGGAGAGGAAGCGATGCATCAAGAAAGGACTCTGTTTCCGCTGCAGGAAAGGAGGCCACCTCAGCTCCGCTTGCCCAAACTTCCCCTCAAAACCTCGCGTCAGCCGTGTCAAAAAACCAAAAGAAGACCTCCCGAAGCTTGTGGAGATTGAATCCGATGATGAGGAAATTATAGCCAGAATCTCCTTCTCAGATTTTTAGACCGGAGGCCTCAAACAACGCAAGTCCCCTCCGCTTCTTGTAAAGCTGTAACAGTATCTACGTCCGCGAAATCTATTAAGATTCCCCTTCAGCTCATAGATCCCTCACATGCCATGAAAACCGTCGACACTCGAGCCCTGGTTGACTCCGGAGCTGACCTCAACTGCATTGATTGGCAGTTTGTTTGAAAGAACCACCTCCCCACCCAACGCCTTGATTCCCCCATCCCAGTACGGAACGTTGACTCCTCACCTAACAACAATGGAAGCATCCGTTACACCACCACCCTGTTCACCAACATCGAAGGGATTGCCCAGAAAACTCTATTCTATGTCATGTCTTGTGGAAACCAAGACGTCATTCTTGGACTCCCCTGGCTCCAACTCTCTAACCCCTCCATTGACTGGAAAAGGCAAACCTTGTTCCTCAATGAAAAACTCGACCAATCCAAGGAACTATACTCCGAGTTCGTCACAGATTCATCCAGGCACAACAACTCCCCTGGATACTACAAGGTTTCCCCTTCCCCCCTGAAAACAATATGAACCACTACTGCCGACACACGGCTCTACGAATACCTCTCCTACAAAACTGAACAGCAGTACCTCAGAAGAGCCATGGACAACCGCCACATCCACCGAATCATTCAATGTGGTTCCAGATTCCTCCCCACAGGATCCCTGGTTATCGCCAAGCTAACCACTGCCACCAAATTAGCCGCCGCAGCCAAGAAAGCCAAGCCGAAACCCGTCCTTCCCCCTGAATACTCCAAATTTGCCTCAGTGTTCTCAGAGACCGAAACTCGTCACCTCCCACCTACCTGCCCTTATGATCATGAGATCAACCTCAGTGACTCCTTCTCTCCTAAAGTAGGGAAGCTCTACCCCCTCTCCCCCAAAGAACGAAAAGCCATGGAGGATTTCCTTGATGAAAACCTCAAAGCAGGGAAGATTTGCCCCTCAAACTCCCCCCAGGCATCTCCCTTCTTCTTTGTTAAAAAGAAGGATGGCAAACTCTGACCTTGCCAAGACTACAGGTATCTCAACGAACACACCACCAGAGATGCCTACCCGCTCCCACTGATCTCTGACCTCATCGACAAGCTCAATGGAGCCAAACTCTTCACCAAGTTTGACGTCCGATGGGGCTACAACAACGTCCGCATAAAAGATGGACATCAGTGGAAAGCAGCCTTTGTCACCCACAAGGGCCTCTTTGAACCCCTTGTCATGTTCTTTGGCCTGACCAACTCCCCCGCCACATTCCAGCGATTCATGAACGACTCCTTCAGGGACATGATCTCTGAAGGATGGCTCGTTATCTACATGGATGATCTTCTCATCTTCTCCCCTGACGAGACCACCCACACCGAATGAACCAAGCACGTCCTCGCCCGACTCCAGGAGCTGGACCTCCATCTAAAACTGGAGAAGTGTACATTCGCTGCTCCCGAAGTCGAATACCTCGGAATGATTGTCAAACCCAGCCAACTCGCCATGAACCCAGTCAAACTTGACGGGATCGCTAAATGGCCCACTCCCATGAAAGTCAAGGACGTCCGCTCCTTCCTTGGCTTCGCCAACTTCTACTGACGATTCATCCCCGACTACTCCACCATTGCCCACCTCCTCATCGACCTCACCAAGAAGAACCTTGCCTGGAAGTGGACCGACCCCTGCCAGCAATCCTTTGAAAACCTCAAATGTCTCTTCCTCAAGAAACCGGTCCTTCACCTCCCTGACCTCGCTAGACCCTTCGCCCTCGCAACTGACGCCTCTAAGTTTGCTTTCGGAGCCATTCTCCTCCAAACTGACATCAATGGCGACTGGCACCCCTGCTCCTACCTCTCCCAATTGTTCTCACCCGCTGAACGAAACTACGACATCTATGACAGGGAACTTCTTGCCATACTCTGTGCATTGAAAGCCTGGAGACACTATCTCCACAGCTCCTCCTTTCCCGTCCAAGTCTTCACCAACCACAAGAATCTAACCTACTTCTGCAAGGCCCAACACTTAAACTGCCGTCAAGCCAGATGGCTTCTTGACCTTGCCAACTTCGACCTCAAGATGGTCCACGTCCCTGGAAAACTCCTTTCCGGCCCCGACGCCCTCTCCTGCCGCCCCGACTTCCTCCCCGAAAATGAAACCGACAACAAAGGGACCATCTTACTTCCCCCCTCCCTTTTTGTGTGATTGATCAATGCTGCCCTCTTCAACCGCATCGCATCCTCCTCGAAGGAAGATCCCCTCGTCCTGTGCACCCTCCAGGGCCTCAATGAAGAAATGCCCCCCTCCCTCTGCGCCTGCCTCAGCGACTGGCAACACGTCGAAGGCACCCTCACCTACAAAGGCTGCGCCTACATTCCCCCCGATGAATCCCTCCATCGCTCTGTCCTCCAACGTTGCCATGACCACAAAACTGCTGGCCACTCCGGCTTCCTTAAAACTCGGCAGCTTGTCTCAGCCGAGTTCTGGTGGCCTGGACTTCCCCAATACGTCCGAAAATACGTCGAAGGCTGTGCTACCTGCCAGCAAAACAAGATGAACACCCACCCCACTGTTCCCCCCCTCACGCCTATCCCGTCCTCCTGCGCCCACCCCTTCCAACAAATCTCCTGTGACCTTATCACGGACCTCCCCTCCTCCTCCGGCTTTGATTCCTTATTAGTCGTGGTGGACCACGGACTTACTAAGGGGGTAATTCTCTGCCCAACCAAGAAAACAATAACCGCCGAAGGGATAGCCTCCCTTTTCTTTCACAAAGTCTACCTTCGCTTCGGCCTTTACAACAAGATTATCTCTGACCAAGGCCCATAATTTGCCTCCACATTCGCTAAAGAACTTGGATGCCTCCTGAACTACGACCTCTCCCTTTCCACCACCTACCACCCTCAAACTGATGGAGAAATGGAGCGCGTCAATCAAGAAGTGGAAACTTATCTCCGCATCTTTTGTGGAAATAACCCCAGATCCTGGGCTGATAAAATTTTCCATGCAGAATTCACCCACAATCACCGCCCTCATTCCATCACCAACAAATCCCCTTTCTACCTCATGATGGGCTATGAACCTCGAGCCCTCCCTGCCGTCCTCGCCGACACCTCCCTTCCCGTGGTAGAAACCTGCCTTCGAGAACTATCCGCTGCCCAAAGTGAAGCCCTGGCCGCTCACGAACTCGCCTGCCAAGTGATGTCCTCACACAACAAACGAGGTTTCTCCCCCTTCTCCAAAGGAGATAAGGTGTGGCTTGAAGCCCGCAATCTCCACCGCTCTGTCATGAACCCAAAATTCGCACCAAAACGAGAAGGACCCTTCCTTATCACCAAGGTTCTATCTCCGATCACCTACCAACTACACCTCCCCAAAACCTGGAAGATCCACTCTGTATTCCATGCCTCCCTGCTATCCCCCTATCGCGAAAACAATGTACATGGCCCGAACTTCCTGTCGCCACCCCCTGACCTTGTCGAAGGAGAAGAGGAATACGAAATCAAAAAGATCCTATGCCACTGTGGAACTCCATCCTCCCGCATGTTCCTGATCTGATGGAAAGGATATTCAGCCAAAGAAGACTCCTGGATCCCAGAACGGAACTTAAAACACGCCAGCTCCACCCTAAAAAACTATAAGAACCTCCACCCATCCATCTTCTCTCCCTCGCAGCCTTCTAACTGACGCCGCACCACCAAATCATAAACATGTCCCTCTCCTCTCGCCTCTCCTCCGTCTCCATTTCCTCTCCTTCATCCTTATCCGTTTCCACTCTTCCTTCAGAAAATTCTACCTTAGTTGCTTCGCCTTCCCCCAGTGTATCCACCCCCTCTGAACGCTCCATAGTCTCTGTCGACATCCCCATCTATGGGGAACACCTCCGCCAGGACCCCTTTCCCACCCAGGACTACATTACCCGCCTCCACGACAACCTTGTTGATGCCTCCCTTGCCATCCTCATCCGCTCCCACTTAAGCATGGGTTCCCCCCTCTATGCCTCGTACCTCGCCTATTTACAGAACGAATGTCTCCTCTTACTCGCCCAAGAGTTGAGATAGAGGACTGCCACTTCCCCTGTGTCCTATCGCATGGAGTCCATCTATAACATCACCAAAGGATACCTCCACCTCGTCCTGTTCCAACTTGGGATGGGAGAATTCCTAGACGACTTGCAGCGCTACCAACAGGAGATGGACAATGCCCTCGTCCTCCACGTACCTCCACCATGCGTCCCCACCCCGGAAGCCTCCTCTGCCCCACCTTCCACAGCCGAAGATGCTGCCTGGCAATGAACCAAAGCATACTGGACTGGACAGGGGGGATCCTATCCCATCAACCCCTCCCACCGCCGCTACTCCGAAGCATGCTTCCATTGCCGCTGCCTTGGCCACTGAAGGGTGGACTGCACCTACTATATGTGCCCCTCCTGCCTCAGGACCGCCCCTGGCCACCCCCAAAACCGCTGCCCACTCCATTGACAACCCGTTCCTCCCTCGCCCTCCACCTCCTCCTCCTCTCATTCCTCCCATCGCTCCTCTCATTCTGCCCGTATCTCCACCGGCGGCCAACGACCCCCTCGCCACTCCACTCATCAAAGTGCCTCTCCTTGCCATGCCCCATCCCCCTGTGAAGAACCTTTTGATGAGATCACTGAGGCTAACATGACTGGTTCCCCTGGCCCCTCCTACTCCCAGTTCTAGGTAGTCTTCGTCGTAGACTCGACGTACTAAGGAGGTAATGTTACGACTTGACCTTTTCTTTTCATACTTACCATTGCGACGTGTCTGATTGGACTCTATTTCTTTTCATTGATGACTTATCCCCATTCCATAACGTTCTATTACATCCTATTTGCTTTGTCATCAATCAACCTGCCCTCACCTCCTTATGCTTACCAATACTCGTTTCACAACGTTCCATGACCTTCCATAAGCCTAGGTATATAAACCTTCGCCTTATACCCTGTATCCCTAAGCTAGAGCTCCTTTGTATCTCCACTCTTGGAATACATTGTACCCTTGAAACCCTCCGAACGTCCTAGGACGTCCCTTGAACCCTTAAACCTACCTTAGGGTCCTCTTCACATGTCTTTGTCCTACACTTGAGTGGACGCTCTTATCTGAACCCTTGAATCCTTGAAAGAGCTACTGCAAAGGCTACGCTCGTCCTTACCCAAGGCCAAGCGTAACACTATCCCATAGTTGATGAATCCCCATAGGAGCACTTTCATAGGCTGATAAGCACCTTTTGAGGTGATTCCAACTATGTTCAATAGGATTGAGGTCTGGCGATTGTGCAGGTCAATCCAGAAGCTTGATTTCCTGCTCTTCAAACCACTTTTGAGCTCTCCTGAAGGTATGCTTGGGGTCATTATCCTGTTGAAAAATAATGTCTTCATTTGAAATTCCAGATTCCTCCATGCTTTGCAATAACCCCTCCTCCAAAATTGCCACATATTGCTCAGCATCCATTCTTCCCTCCACTTCACTCAAGATCCCAACTCCATTCTACCCTATACAACCCCATATCATCAGTGAACCTCCTCCAAACTTGACTGTACCTTTGACCTCTCTAGCAATCAACCCCTCTCCTTTCTTTTTCCACACATATTCCTGCCCATCTGATCCAATCCTATTGATTTTGGTCTCATCTGACCATATGACTCTCTTCCAGTCCTCCACAGTCCAATGTTGGTACTTGTAAGCAAAGGCAAGTCTTTTTTTCCTATGTCCTTGAGAAAGTAGAGGCTTTTTTTTCTTCACCACAGCTTTGAGAGAGGCTTCTTTAAGGGTATTTCTCACTGTCTGAGAACAAACAGGAGTATCAATAATGGAATTGATAAATTGAGTGGCATAAACAGCATTTTTGGCCTTGCCAGTAATGATTTGTTAAACAATAGCCCTTTTATTGGTAGAAGTAAGCTTTGAAGGATGGCCACCATGAAGCCTAGGCTTTTCTGTTTGAAGTTTCTGAAGGACCTCACATACTGTGGACTTCCCTAGACCAGTTTGGATAGCAATCTTTCTGGAGAAAAGGCCCATAGAGGAGAGAGAAATAATGTTGTTTCTTTGAGAGGTGAAAATAGCTTTCATGGTAATGATAGGAAAATTAGCAAGAAATAATGGGGTGTATATATAGTTTCTGGCATTTAGTTATATAAAGGTGACATAATAGAAGCATTACCAAAGAGATGTAATCATGTTACAGCATGCTAGGGTCCAATATATGTAATCAAAACTTTAAGTCAAAAAACTGTCTGGATAAGTCATCATTTTGAAATGGCTGCCATTTCATCAAATCATATCCAAATGACTTGATTCTTGTATCTATTAGAAGCCAGGAGTAGGTACTATCTTTGATATACCAAGATAATATGGCTAGATTTAGTGATTATTAAAGACCATTATGTTTAATATAAAACATGCAAACATCTGGACAGTTTTTTGAGCCACTGTATCTATCTACCAGATGGTGATATCAGCTATATAAAATGATTGGATGGATCATAGCCAAATTTACTTGTACAAGCTGTTGCTGGTTAACAACTTGGATACTTTCATTATATAGCAAGGCAATGTATGTACAAGAGATCATTCCCATAGCTGGCATATGGAAGAGATACAAAGAATATCAATGGTCATGGCAAACTTGAAGGCAAATGGTAGTGTAAGATATCAAATCCAACATGAAGTCCAAGACTCTCCAAACAAAGATCTATCAATGTTAACCTGGAATGGCCTGTCTGGAGAAATGACTAATGTAGGAATGGGAAGAAAAAAAGAGCTTCTATTTCAGGGTGCTAGCCAGCCAAAGTATACTTTATGAGAGGATTGAATCCAGCCATTTTTCTCAAAAAGACTGCCAAAGGATTTAAGGGTTTGAATATCCCAGAATTTGATAAAACCATCATATCCTCCATAGATAATGTTGTTACCATCAGGTGAATATGCAACAGAGTATATTGCAGTTGAGCTTCCCTGAAATGGCCCTGCCACTTTCTTCCCAGTGGTTGCATCCCAAACTATGATGGTGTTGTCATCAGAGCCAGAGACAATGTTCCTGCCATCAGGTGAATAGGCAACAGAGTAGACTAAAGATGTGTATTCCTGGAATGGTCCTACCACTTTCTCCCCAGTGGTTGCATCCCAAACTATGATGGTGTTGTCATCAGAGCCAGAGACAATGTTCCTGCCATCAGGTGAATAGGCAACAGAGTTGACTAGAAATGTGTGTTCCTGGAATGGTCCTGCCACTTTTACCCCAGTGGTTGCATCCCAAACTATGATGGTCTTGTCATAGGAGCCAGAGACAATGTTCCTGCCATCAGGTGAATAGGCAACAGAGCTGACTCTAGATGTGTGTCCCTGGAATGGTCCTACCACTTTCTCCCCAGTGGTTGCATCCCAAACTATGATGTTGTCATCAGAGCCAGAGACAATGCTCCTGCCATCAGGTGAATAGGCAACAGAGTAGACTAAAGATGTGTGTCCCTGGAATGGCCCTGTCACTTTCACCCCAGTGGTTGCATCCCAAACTATGATGGTGTTGTCATCAGAGCCAGAGACAATATTCCTGCGATCAGGTGAATAGGCAACAGAGCTGACTGAAGATGTGTGTCCATGGAATGGTCCTGCTACCATCTCCCCAGTGATTGCATCCCAAACTATGATAGTGTTGTCATGAGAGCCAGAGACAATGTTCCTGCCATCAGGTGAATAGGCAACAGAGCTGACTAAAGATGTGTGTTCCTGGATTAGTCCTGCCACTTTCTCCACAGTGGTTGTATCCCAAACTATGATGGTGTTGTCACCAGAGCCAGAGACAATGTCCCTGCCATCAGGTGAATAGGCAATAGAGTAGACTGAAGATGTGTGTCCCTGAAGTGGTCCTGCCACCATCTCCACAGTGGTTGTATCCCAAACTATGATGGTGTTGTCATAAGAGCCAGAGATAATGTTCCTGCCATCAGGTGAATAGGCAACAGAGTAGACTGAAGATGTGTGTCCTTGGAATGGTCCTGCCACTTTCTTTCCAGTGGTTGTATCCCAAACTATGATGGTCTTGTCATAAGAGCCAGAGACAATATTCCTGCCATCAGGTGAATAGGTAACAGAGTAGACTAAAGATGTGTGTCCCTGGAATGGTCCTACCACTTTCACCCCAGTGGTTGCATCCCAAACTATGATGGTCTTGTCATGAGAGCCAGAGACAATGTTCCTGCCATCAGGTGAATAGGCAACAGAGTGGACTGAAGATGTGTGTCCCTGGAATGGTCCTGCCACTT
>JBBPTW010000698.1:0-10298 GCA_038094575.1 Phylloporus cf. nigrescens
AAAGAGTGGTGTTATGGCTTGTTTGTACCTTGTTGAACTTGTTGTACATCACATGACCAATTGATTATGTAATAATATGACAGAACATATTAATTTGATACTTTGTTAAGTCAGCAACAAAACTATTACAATGAGTAGCTGTCATCAATTGTTGAATATTTCATTACTGAAAAGGAATTACATAATCAATGTATATATTTTTGGAAAGCCCTTTATCATGGCTTTCTAATGATATCTATGTTTGAGGATCCAGCATCAATGTACCATGAGATATTAACCAACCTTCACAACTATGGCTAACATTGCAATAGTTTTGTTGCTCAGTGTACAACCATATTTTACTCTGTTGTATGTCATTTGTTTATTGTTTGTCTCAATACAAGCCTGGTTATATGATCTATTGATACAATTTGTCATTGCTATTGAAATCTTTAACCTGCATCTCTGAGAGACACTTAATATAGTCTTTCCACATCTTCTCTGCAATTCTGTCCCTCATCACACTTGCTGTATCACAATCCTGTGTGTCAATAGTACTACCATTAACTTCATTGCCTGCAATATTCTCACCCCAACCCTCAAAGCAGTTTTGTTCATTTTGCTCATTCACTGAGTTATCTGCTGAGTCATTGTCACTGCCAGGGATCTCTTTGTTTTCTCTAAGTTTATGGTGACATATGTAGTTGTAAAGGGTGGTAAGGGTGGTGGATAGTTAGGCTTGCACCTCCAGGCTGTATTCTATTGGGAGGTAAAGGATATAATAACAGTGCTTTAGGATGCCAAATATGCATTCAATTATATTTTGTGCTGATGCATGTTGAAGATTAAAGATTTTTATTTTATTTTGTGGTCTAAAAGTAGATTAGAAAGAAAAGAAAAATGAGAGTAGAAATATCTCTGGCTGGCCCATGCCCACTCAGCAAGGTGGTAATGGACACCACAATATGATATGAGAAGTTGGGGACAAAGTAGATAACTGGCATTGATGAGAAGATATCTCCCTGCAGGGATGTGAAGGTTTTTTGAGATCATATCATCATAGATGTGCAAGTCCATGGCTGATTTCTCCTATCTGGTGAGCATGTAGATGAAATACAAGTTAAAGTCACAGACAAATAGAGTGTTCTGTGACAGAAACCCTTTGTGGTTTCAGTAGTTGTCACATTCATATAAGGGGGGAATATCAGAATATGAGTACCATCAATCACTCCAATTGCATCACGAAAATAGGGCCAAAATTTGCTGTTTTGATGGATCTTTGATAATGTACTTTTGCCTGTTGAAAACTCAACAAATGCTGGATAGAAGGGGGCATTGGAAAACATATATAGTATCTTTTTAAAGTGTCTACAAATAAATAAGTGTAGTTCAAGATTGTTTGTAGTTTGATTCACTGAGATATCATGTCATTAGAGTGCTGGAAATGCTCTCCAACATGTCTTGTTGTTAAGCTATTCACACAGATATACAGAAAAATTGCAGTTTGTTCTTCAAGTGTGATGCCATTTCTACTATTAGTGAGTCCTATCAAGCACAAGTAACTGACCAGTTAAATAAATATATATTTGCAAAGCCTAAGTTCTGAGTATATCTGATCTGAATGTCTACTGATCAGCTCAAGGACCCACTGGTAATCTGAGAGCACCAAAGTGTGATAGGGTATGCATGTCTGGGGCTGGTTGATATTGATTCTGGATGTGATCTCAAGCAAAGTGACAAGGAGGATATATATTAGCTTCACTAAGTAAAGTAGAAGCTCTTGGCGCACATCATTGCTTGATAGATTGTTGTGATTAGTTGGAATCATGGTGACACTAATTTACACGATTAGATCTCCATCTAAACATAGATGAGGATGTTGGGTTCTCAGGATTTGCTAGGCAAACAAAAAATGCTTACAAATACCATCCTGTATGAGCTCTAAGTAAGATCATATGGACTTCACACTTGCAGGCAACCAATGGGGCAACATTATGACCATGTCAGTCTTATATGTACCCTCGCTAAATTAGCCGGTAGCAGAAAATAGAATGATATTACCTGGTCAAAGGCTAAGTGATATTGGTCAAATCAGGTTGCCTCATCCAGAGCATCATCTATCAGTGGTTGTGGTCAGGTCAAAAGCTATCTCACTATACAAGTTCTTAGCTGTCGGCCCCATAATGTGGCACAAACATCTGGTGATATCCATATCTACCTATGGTTCTTGTTGACCTATTTATTTACAAGATACATATCTTTGAGCACCTTGATGGCTCTTCAACAATGTCTACTGGAAGGTTGGGGGTTATTTTTTTTAGAACTTGCTCTATGTTGGCAACATGTTCTGTGCATGGTTTATGTTAACAGTTATAGAGACACTTGTATTTGCAAATGCCCAGTTCATATCAGGACCAAGTTAGTACTATATATTTAAGTAATATATTGACTTAATCCATGGATGAGCATAAAAAATGAGTTTGCATGCCTTCATAGGTGGGAGGCTGTCTGATATATGGAAGTTGATGTTCTCAAGACCTGTTCTTTGGTGCTTCATGTATTATCAAAAATAATTGCAAGGAAGTTGTATAGAAAGAGAAAAGTCCACTTCAGATCACTTGCTGAAATACTTATTATAAATGGACAATTATATGACCATATTAGTCCACTCAAGTAACCTTGCTTGACAAGGTCTCTGCTGGGGACATAATTTATAAGAAAGTGAGGCCCTCATTATCTTTTTGCTACATATGCAAATAAACAGCTTTTTAATCTCCACTACAACAACAAATATAAGCTGGTAGAAATTATTCACTTATCACTTTTGAATACCATATCATATTTCATTTCCTTCTATCTCTCTACTATTTTCCCATTTATATAATATCTCCAGTTGGTTGTCCTCTGCTAGAAGCTTGGATGAGTATATAGCCTGAAATACTTTGTTATCAAATTCATGAAGAAGTTAAATAGTGAAGTATCCATACTCTATGAAAGTACCATATACATATTAAAAAGATTTAATCCTCTGGTGGGTGGTGTAACTATGTCAATCAAGCCATGATCTAGGAAATGGTCTACTCCTGTGAGTGATAATCTGTGAATGTTTTATTGGAAACTAATGTCTTTTGAGACTATGCTATATTATTTTCTACATTTTCTACATTTTCTACATTTGATCATAAACAGTGACTTTAGTGCAATATGATCTTGATACAGATTTGACTGGTATTATACATCCACCATTTGTCAAGCATTTTGCATTTATATAATTGAGCTTTACAAAGATGCAGAGTAGAGAATGATGCAGTTAGTTAACTGCCTTGATGTCTTATATAATAGATTCATTGGGGCTAAGAATGGTGTCAATAATGATGCTCCATATATTATTAGTGATGTCAAGATTGGTGTTATGGTTGTCAAACTCCTTTCATAGTGCTAGATATACTTAGCCCTTTCCAATGACTCTAGATGAGTTATCCATCATCACTATAATACCCATGACCCCAGATAGTCACCATGACACAGCCATGATCATGTGACTTATCCTCAAAAGAATATATGAGATCTAATAATTCACATGACTCATGACCACAGCATCTATGATCTTTGTGCTATGCTTCTTTTCATTTGATATGCCACATGGCCATACCCTTATGACTCACTCCTTATTTCTCTTATCTATTAATCTCCATCACAAGGCTATGCATATCAGTGCTGCCACACAGATAGCCTTCTATTTTATATTCCTTATCTCACAGTCTTCATCATAACTTACCTATGACTCATCTGATGGACATAGCTATTTACTTCTTATGGTATATGATATGTACAAATAGAACCACACATATACAAACCCCTAGGTAGTATATAAACCCCCAGAGCCCAACTGAAATTCCCAGTCCAGTTCTCTTGTTCTTGTTCTTTAATAGAGGGACACTAGACTTAAAACTTCTTTTTCTTCCTTTTCTCTTTATGACCACAAGTAGGTCTGCTGGTTGTTTCTTTTGTCACACTCCTTTATTGAAGTCATTATATTAGAACCAGACTAGTTATAACCCCCTATCTACTTAACCTGGTTGATGCCACTGCCCTCAAGTATGTTACCCCCACTTTGTACTATTGGGGACTAACCTATGTAGCTTAACCTAGTGACTAGTGTACCCAGCTCTTCACTTCACCCTTTACCCCCATAGCCCTTTCTCAGATGATGACTTGAGCCCCATGCTGCTTAGTCATTATAAGATCTTTGTAGTACCACCTCTAGTAAAGAGGTTCTGGTGGGAAGGTCTCACTGAAAGAGAGAGAGCAAGGCCCTCAAGGCCTTTAGTAAATTCTTCAACCTCATCCACTAACTCTTTCTTTAGGGGCTAGAAGAAGTCCTCAGAGGGGGCCTTTCCTATGAAGTATTTCATGCCCATCTTTCCTCTTTCATAAGCCAGGAGAGCATGATCATAGATTCAGAGGAAGACTCCAATGACATGGGTGGATACTATCTATCATCACCCCTCCAGCATGTCCACAATTCTCCCCTCATCTTGTAGGAATTAGAATAGGAAGGCATAGAATTTACTGGTGACCTATACAAAAATGAAATTATACTAAATCAGGCCAGACATTTTATCAACTATACTTATTCTACCTCTTCCACTTCTTATTCTCATTTCCCAACTTCTATCTACTTAGTCAGCTACTATTTCTATTCTCAAGAAAGCTTACACTATGAACTAGCTATCATTAATCTTTCAAAGATCCTATCTTTCAACTTCTTGAGATATAGATTCATTTTTCCACAACCTTCTAACTACCAAGGTTAATAACCTTTGATAACTTTTATCTTATATCTTAAAACATTGTAGATGCACAGCCACCCAACTCCCATAGAAGCATCATATGACCAAGACCTTCTATCATGTGACCTGCTTACTCATCCACAGCTCTCTGGGAAGGCACTATAGCTCAATTTGGATAAACATAGCCTTTTTGCTATATATTACTTGTACCCTTCCAGGGACTAGTGAATGGCAATGCTACTGTTTCTAAATCAAGAAGCATAGCTCAAATGACTCCTCTGCATAGCCTGCAAGAGTCACAAAAAGTCATTCATGTTGTATAGCCTGTCACCAAGGAAACTAGCCATAAGATATCAGATCTAGTTAATCTGACTAGGAGGAATTTCAAATGCAGGGTTCCAAGGGAATGGTAAGCTATAGCATAGCCCCCTGTACTGTAGTATATAACCCATGAATACAGTAGGAAATACAAAGAGTCCCAATTACTCCCCACTTGACCTCTAAAAGTTCCAAGTGAGCCCCAACCTTAAAGAGCCACAAAAGCTCAACACACCTACAAGAGTCCAGCCAATTAAGAATTCAAGTAACATCCTTCTGGAACTCAATTACATTGTCCAATGAAACTGCCTGGCAAGCCAAGTCCAAGAATGGGATCCTAGCATGCTCTGCTGGAGCTTCTACAATGAACTCTCTGACAGAATCAAGAACAAGTTGTTCTGACAAGGAAAGCCCCACAACCTCTATGATCTTCATGTGCTTGCTCAACAAATTGACCATCACTATTGGGAGTATAAGAAAGAGGTCAACAGAGCAAACAAGGTATCTGTTTCTAACTCCAGGAACTACTCCAAGAGCAACTCCCCTTTCTTCTCATTTACTGGTAACTTCAACTCCACCTCCAAGTCCAAGAGCTCTGACTCAAAGCATATCTGTCATGATCATTCCCGACCCCTATGCTTTCATCTCCAATACTGCCCTGATCAACTCCGATATTGTACTTCGTTACTCTCTTATTTCATGCCAGAGTTACTCCAGGCCTTTGTCCCTTCATTCGGACCTAACTCCTTTCGTATTGGATAGCATTCTCCATTTCTTAGCGCCACCATTCTAATTATGTATGTCCTTTTTAGTATTAGCTCCGGTCTACGTATGTCCCTGACTCCATCATGCCACTTCATGTGTCTCCTCCATTATGATCCTATGTTCCTTGTTCTCTTTATGTTTCTC
This sequence comes from Phylloporus cf. nigrescens, assembly GCA_038094575.1. Classification (NCBI taxonomy): domain Eukaryota; kingdom Fungi; phylum Basidiomycota; class Agaricomycetes; order Boletales; family Boletaceae; genus Phylloporus; species Phylloporus cf. nigrescens. The sequence goes on from JBBPTW010000698.1 coordinate 6,000, forward strand.
TCCATTCCTTATTCCGATCTCCGACCCAATCTGCTAGTATATAAGTTGATACTCCCCTCCTGTAACTTCTCAGTATGAATATCAACTTAGTTACCTCCTCACTTGTCTCATCTCTAAGTCTCGTTCTCACTCAACCTCCGACCTCCGTTCCCCCTTACCTCAACACTCTAATCCTATAAAGGACCGGACTTGAGCAAGGGCGCAACATAAAAGTCCTGCGCCAAGTCCTACATCTTGCACCATCTCCATCCAACCTTCTTCACCTCCGTTCTTACCTCTCCCAATCCATCAGACCCCATCGGACTAGTGTTTGGAGGATCCAGACTTGACAGTATATTCATACTCAAACTTGCTCATTGTCCACACAAATCATGTTGCGTTATAGAACATCAAGGACCTCACGTTCCAATGCCTTGCAGACAACTTTTGGAAACAACTGGAATATTCCAGGAGAATTCATTAGCCTCACTGCTTGTGCTACTGTACCATCAATCTCCGAAATCTTTGGTTGGTGCTCTCCATTAACCACACTCCTGCCAGAAATCGCCTCCCCTCTGACACCTCGTATCCAGAAACTGACAGAAGATGAAAACTTCCCCGCTCCGGAGTATGACTGGAAAAGCTCCACCCCAAGGGCAAGTGGTCCCAGTGGCCCTGACAGCCCCAACCCCCCTGACCCTGGAAATAACAATAACAATGGAGATGACTCTAACAATAACTCCTCCACATCCTCTGACCTCAATGAGGTCGAGGGATACCTCCACTGCGACAACGAAGAAAACACCATTCCACTAGCATACGAACCTTTCACTCAGCTTGCTGATGCAATCAGGGACCTAACCAAGTTGGCAATCTGTCACAAGAACAACTCTGACTCAGCGAAAACTAAAGTCCGAGAACCTGACACATATGATGGCATGGACCCGAAGAAACTCCGTCCATTCATCGTTCAGTGCAAAATCAACTTCCAAGCCAATCCAAAGGCCTTCAAGAAAGATTGGGCTAAAGTCACCTTTGCCCAATCCTACCTAAAAGGTATTGCCTTGGAGTACTTCAAACTGGACCTGCTCAGGACAGAACCCCAACACCTCCAACCTCAATGGATGGAAAATTGGCAGGCATTTTTATATGAACTACAGGTCAACTTCGGACCTCATGACCCTGTCACCGACGCAGAAGCTCAACTTGAGTGATTGCAAATGAAAGACTCCCACTGCATCACTTGATACATCATCAAATGGAATCGTCTGGCAAGCCAAGTCCATGAATGGGGCAACGGCGCACTCCACCGAAGCTTCTATAATGGACTTCCAGATTGGATCAAGGATGAGATCTCTCGTCAAGGCAAACCGGACAACCTCTACGACCTCCACGCTAGGGCGCAACAAATTGACCATAGGTATTGGAAGCATAAGGAGGAACAATCTAGGTTCACCAAACCTCCTACTTCCAACACTTCTTCGTCAAAGCAAACATCCTCATCCTCTACCGCTCCCACTGCTACCTCTGGTCCGACTAAGGACGACAAATCATGAAGTTCAAATGCCTCCTCCGGCACCTCTGGAGGTGGTAAGAATTCAAACAAGACACCTGCCAGAACCCCTGATTCCATCTCCTTCAAGCTTGGGAAAGACGGCAAGCTTCTTCCCGAAGAACGCCAACATCACCTCCAACTCAACCTTTGCCTATTTTGTGGGCAAGCCAGGCATTCTGCAAAGGAATGTCCCAAATCGTCCTCCAGAGCCTCAAAGGCTTGAGCTGCCACAGCAACTCCAGCAGCTACCTCTACCCCTCTGACTCCTCCGGAGTCGAAAAAATAGAGAGCGACTTCCATGGAACCACATGGGATGGGAGTCACATTGAACCTAACCGTGTACCTATAGAATTTCGTCTCAATGCATCCGCTCTTTCCGATCCAAATTCTTTGAAACCCCTTGTATCTATCATCCCCTATGGCCTCTCTGCTGTTCCTTCTCTTCTTGACTCTGGTTCTACTCATTGCTTTATAGACTCTAAAATTGTAACAAAAAATAATCTTTCTACATATCCTGTTTCTCCGATTACCCTCTGTCTCTTTGATGGCTCCACCTCTTCCATTATTTCTTCCGCTGTAGACCTTCCAATAACCTTTGCCTTAGGTGAAACCACCTCCGATATGTTCTATGTAACCTTGTTGGATCCCTCATGCATGATTGTGCTTGGACATAGCTGGCTCACCCATTACAATCTGTCAATTGATTGGGTACTGGGCAGCATTACATTCCGACCTTCTGTAGAAAAGATGCCAACCCCGATGTCACCCTCCATATCTCCAAAGTCCACCCAGGCTGCTTCTGGCCTAGCCAGCCAACCTTCGGAAAATGCTACCTTAGATTCGCCTCCCGCTCCTGGACTTAGTAGTCCTCCCATCTCCTTTGTAAACGTGATTGTGTTCAATCACGCCTGCAAGATGGAAGGCTCGGTCCCCTTCATCCTCTCCCTCAGAACCCTCGACGACATTGTCCACAGTCGTTCAGCCTCTGTCTCCAAAGCTCCGGAGGAAGAAATAAACCTCTCCGGAGTGCCACCAGAGTATCACGACTTCAAGAGCATCTTCAGTAAACAGAAGGCTGACATGCTCACACTGCATCGCTCCTTTGACCTCAAGATTGATCTTGAGGAAGGTGCTGAACCTCCGATTGGTCGACTGTACTCCCTCTCTCCATCGGAGTTGGGATCCCTCAGAGACTTCCTGGATGAACATCTCCACATAGGCTTCATCCATCAATCCACCTCCCCATTTGCCGCGCCTGTGCTGTTTGTCTGGAAGAAAGATAGATCCCTCCTACTCTGCGTCAACTTCCGAGGTCTAAACAAAATCACTAGAAAGGATTGTTACCCACTCCCCCGCACCACCGATCTCCTTGATGCCCCTAGCAGAGCAAAGGTCTACACCAAGCTCAATCTCTGGCATGCGTACCATCTGGTCCATATCGCAGAAGGTGACAAATGAAAGACCACATTCCACACTCGATATGGCTCCTATGAGTGGTTAGTAATGCCCTTTGGACTCACCAACACCCCAGCTGCCTTTCAGTGCTTTGTCAACTCAATATTCACTGATATGCTGAACGTGTCCATAATGATCTACCTTGACAACATCCTCATCTACTCCGATGACATCTCCTCACATTGAAAGCATGTCCGAGAAGTTCTCCAACGCCTCTGCGCTAACAGTCTTTACCTCAAACCGGAGAAATGTGAATGGCACTCAGACTCTGTCGAGTACCTTGGATATATGCTTTCCCCTTCCAGTCTCACAATGGCCCATGACAAGATTCAAACAATCATGGATTGGCCAGAACCATGCAAAGTGAAAGATATTCAGTCATTCCTAGGGTTCACCAACTTCTATCGCAGGTTTATTCAAAACTACTCCGAGATCGTGGTTCCCCTCACTCGCTTAACCTGCAAAGGAGTTTCTTGGGACTTCTCTGACGACTGTCACAAATCGTTCAACTGCCTCAAGCAAGCCTTCATGACTGCTCCGGTCCTTGTACACTGGACTCCGGATTCTGCGCTCACCGTTGAAACCAACACCTCTGATTATGCTATCACTGGAATACTCTCCATAACAACCTCTGACTCCAAAATTCACCCTGTTGTGTTCTACTCTCACACCCTTACAGGAGCAGAACTGAATTACGACACCCATGACAAAGAGCTACTGGCGATTTATGAAGCATTTAGGAACTGGCGTCACTACCTCGAAGGCTCCACGACTCCAATAGACGTCATTACAGACCACAAAAATCTTGAATATTTTTCTTCCACTAAACTCCTGACGCAACGCCAAGTGTGCTGGTCGGAGTACCTTTGCCAGTTCAATATGGCAGTCCAATACTGCCCTGGTAAGCTCGGAGCTAAACCTGATGCCCTGACTTGGCATTGGGACATCTATCCTAAAGAGGGGGATAAGGACTATGCTCACATTAACCCCAACAATTATAGACCCATTTTCACCCCTGAACAGCTCGCTACGTCCCTCCAAGCAACATCTCTCACAACTGTGACATTCTGGGCCTCCATAATCATTGACATGGAACAACTCTGTTCTGACATCCTATCTTCCCTCCCTAATGACCCTATCGCTATAAGAATAATAAAAAGTTGGGTGATGTTAGAAGGGTTGGGTGCGAGTTAGACTCGTCCCAGGGGTTCCTTGGTAAGGTTGGAAGAATGAGAAGGTGTTGCTACGAGAAGACCTGAGCGCAAATGGACAAGTCCGGTCGATTCCGGACTCGTAAGTGAAGCGGATAC
>JBBPTW010000699.1:0-10275 GCA_038094575.1 Phylloporus cf. nigrescens
GTTGAAGTATCATTCCTTTTCCTTACACGTCCAATGGCAGTTCCAGCCTTGTCCAGTGTAATCTTACTGTGCTTTCCTGGACTGGGGGGATTGGTGAGTAATTTATCGTATAACTTTCTCCCTTCGCCGTCAACCCACTTTACACCAGGACCCTACAACTTGGTATGTACTGTATGATGACTTGCCAATTCACTCACATCCTCATATTACCATCTACTCGAAGACGTAAGTGTACGTATGGCACAATCCTTTACTTTGTTGCTGACTTGGATGTGGAGCAGCATCTTACCTAGTTCTGGTCCGCCACTCCGGACCTTCCAAGTGAATAATGGCACTTTCCTGAACTGGGTAGTCAATGTTGCTGCTGGTATGTCTGGTTTTCACTCCTTTTCTGGATGTCACAGATGATGTTTCATAGGCACAGTCCTTCAGCTTAACATCACTGACGGTACTGGCGCACTCGCATTTTCTGCGCCCATTCGTGTCCAAAACGGAAGTATGGCATTTCCACATATGACCGATTCTGGTTTTTGACGTCGTTTATGTAGCATCCTCTTCATGCTTAAACACAACCTCTCCCGTAAATACAACCGTGCATCCTATCCCAAGTCCGACCCCATCTTCCACCTCATCTTCCACCCCACCTTCCACTCTGAGTTCAACCTCCTCAACCCCATTTTCAACCCTGAATCCGACCACATCTTTCCCAACCACATCCTCTACTACGACTTCAACAGCCACCCCCTCCTCCGGTAGCCGGTCAGACACTCCTGTACCAATGATCGCTGGGAGTGTTGTTGGTGGTATTGTCGGGATTGCATTGACTGTTGGGGTCATCTTTTTCATCGTGAGAAAGAGGCGCTCTCAAATCCCCCAGTCGTCGGCTCTTCAAGCTGCCGTTTATACAGACGGTGCTCCATTTGGTCTTCAGTCGGGGTATCTGCACGGTAGGGAAGAATAGTCAGGGTATGTATGGAGGACGGGCCACTGGATTGGGCCAGCTGGATCTGAGGTACTCTTCCTGTTCCTGGTATGAATTTACTGGCTCTTCTTCTGTATGCACCGGTGAGGAACATGGTGGACCACCTACTAGCTAGTGTCTCCATGTGTACTATAGTCCAACAAAGGCATGCCAGTGCTCGTTGGTCCCATGTTAACCCCCCAACATTTCCACTTAGCAGTTCACTGTTGTCGAACATTGAGTCTGCTACTACTTTTCGCATGCTGACCTAGTCACCTTCCGGACTGGAAAGTGGCCGTTTGACCACACGCACATGGGCAAGATTCTGACTTTGGGGGGGGGGGGGGGGTCAAAGTCAGTCATATCTGACGACACATAGACATTGGATCGGGACTTCCAGTGCTTCCTACACATCCACGGGCCCTTTCTGGTATCCAGTCAATGCTAACAGTGAGCCCATCCTCTCCTTTGCACTCCCACCCATATTCTGCTTCGTGTTGATCCCACTCATCTATGAGAGATGCTAGTAGCATTCCTAGCCTTCATCCATCCATATCGGCTTTTTCCAGTGAGTCCCGCACACGTACATCATAGTAACGGTGCTGTAGTTCTAGTACTCTCCTAACAAACAAATCCATGTGTCAAATCTTGCGTGCGTTGTCTGCTGTCCCAACGAAGTCCAGAGATCCTAGGACAACAAATGAACCTGGCGAGTGCCTCGGGCTGTAACAGCGGCTGCAACAGAGACCACGAAAATAAGACACTAATGACGACTGAAGAAACACGAGGCGATGGCGCCAGTGCGCACCCCCATTACAATATCTCCATGACTCCGGTATGCGCGTCCTTGCTCAAATCGATCGCACAATCGATTCCAGGTATGACAATCGCATGATCAGCTGCGGTGCGCTCGGATTCACCCCTGGGTTGCTGCTAGAGTAACAGTACATGGAATGGATGCTGCAGACGAATGATGACCTGCAGCACCCTGGTGAACGCATCCACTCGAGTCGTTGTCACAGGAACAGCAGATAACGGTCCATTCAAGTTGGACGCCATGGACTGGTGACCTCGGGTTGAAAACCAGGCTCGTCATTGTCGGCCGTACTTCCCCAGACGGGCCCGTCAAGCGGGTCGCACAGATCGCCAATCCACGGATCCACAAAGACGAGCCGGCGTGGTTCCGACAATGAGAACCTCTCTGGCGTCTCGAATTCTGCGTCCCCGATGCCTGAGACACGGGCGCGGTAAAGGCATTCGTGACTGTCGCCGAAATCTTGTATAACAAGCTTCTTGACAACAAATAGGATGGAAGGGATACAGACTTGAAGCTTTCTGTCCTCGCCACTGCTCCATACTTGTTGGCTATCTTCAGCGAACAAGACCGAGCATATTGCATATCTGCCGCACTTGATCTTGACTATTCCCGTGTCATCCCAGCGGATCGACGGACTACCATCAGACGTACTCACATACGATGACTTGGTGCGTACCTTTTTTGGTTATTGTTGTTTGCATGCTGATCCACGTTTTGCAAGTTCAGAGGAAGGGAGAGAACACCGATTAGCAGCGTACATAGCCTTCTGGCTACCAGGTGACTTGCATGTAAGGTACAGCACTAAGTTGATCCCTGGCATTTCGTTCCCACACCGGCGCCTGCGCAGCCACTAGTATCATAAGAGAACGTAGGGCAAACGATGTGGCCAACGAACGTATCCTAGAAGCAATGAAATCGTAGCAGACCATTATAACTGAACACGAGAACAGTATAACATCGTACCAGCTGTATACGGATGAATGAAGCACTTTGGGCGACTCGGAACTACAATCGTTCCGACCCTTCCGAGAAGATGAGGCGTCAACGTATTGATATGCTACTTGGAGCACTCATTTTCCGCATTAAACTCAGATGAAAATGGGGTTGGATGACGCTTCTCATCTGTACGACGGTGGTAATAAGAATTAGAAGTTCGGTGATGACCGCATGGCGGTCACGGTTCTGCAATAGACACAGCCACTGGTGGTGTCTTGGGGCTAAAATCCCTCTACTCGTTCATCGCGAAACTACAACCGAAACCGGCACCGAGTCGGGGAACCATTATGTGACAACGTATGTCCCTTATCCCATCATGTATTCCTAGGCACCCACATCAACTGACGGTTTGGTCGGGACAGCTTGGACCAGCTCAGCTGTGAGCAGGTGGTTCGGAAGACTCGCTGTCGCATTGTTTGACCGCCATAGACTCAGGTCTGCATTCACCTCAGAACCCGGTTGAGACGTGTGCATACACGCCACACGCCTCTTATCTGCGTTTTCGACTGCACTGGCAGTCTGGCACCACGATGGAATTACCGCAAGCTGTCCATCCCTCTCTCCTCCTCAGTACTCGCATCCTTCTCCCAGTTTCTCACACTGGTCCCTCAGACTGAGCGCCGATCGTCAATCAACTCAGCCGGGTCAACAATCAGAGCAGGTCTGGCATCCGTAGAGACGGAAGGAGCCGATGGAAAGGTAAAGGTAACAAACAGAACATCCCAAATCACCACTTTCATTGGCTATCATCTGATCACCTCACTCTCGTCCCATATTAGGAACTATAGGATGCATATGATTGAGACCCAGGCATGGCAGCATGCCTACCAGTGATTTACGCCAGGCTAGTGGGGTGGATACCATGGATGCGGTCACAAGCGGCCACGTGCATCCCTGACCCATCAATCAGATCAAGCTGTCCATGATATTCCACCTCTAGCATCAGGGGATCAGTGTTTTTTCGGCAGTCGTACCCCATTAGTCCCTGTTCAAGCTATCGTCAAGGGTTGCCCGGGTGGTGATAGTACTCGGATGCTATGTTGTATCATTAGGCTGGTTTCGATAGCGCCGATGCGCTGGCTTGCACCTCAGGCCAGCCGTTCAAATCATTGTGCATAGTAGGAGACGCGATGGGTATTGATCAATAGATACGTGACTAGCATGAGTGTCAGGAATATAACAAGTGGTGACACAAGAACCACGAAGAGGTAAACTGAGCGTTGAAAACACAACATCGAAAACACACGGTGGGGTGAAAAAAAAGACGAAGAGCAGAAGAGCGCCACTGGCAATAGAACGACACACATCACAAAATCTCAACCACTGTCGTACGAATGTCCTCGGTAAAGCTGATCCCATTTCTCGTGCCCGGAACGACAATCTCGTGCTCCGTAGCTACCCGCTTATACTCTCCCCGGGATTGCTGCTGGAGTAACAGCGCATGGAACGGCTGTTGCAGACGAGCGATCAGCCGTAGCGCCTGCGTATACTTGTCTATTGGAGCGGGAGGCGGAACATGTAGTGGTGAAGATGGTGCAGATTCATCGTCTTCCGGGCCGAACTCGAACCCATCATTGTCATCCTCATCATCCGCCACGTGTCCCCAAGAGTGGCCATCAAACGGATCGCGCAGATTGTGAATCCACGGGTGTACAAAAATCAGTTTGCGCGCCTCCATGGGTGGGAGTCTGTCCGATGTATGGAAGTCGATATCACTGAGACCCGTCACCCGTGCCCGATAACGGAACTTTTGCGCGTGCGCAAAGTTTTGTACACCGAGCCTGCGGACACCAAAGATGATGCAGGGGAGATACAGCCGGCGATTTGCAAAACGGGCTGGAGGAAGTGACGTGATTTGATCGTAGAGTTGGATCACGTCCGCCTGAGAGACAGACCCTCTCAATCCTGCAACACGCCCATCCATTTCTACATCACTGATGGTAGGTGAAGGTCCCGGCGCTCTACTATACACCGCGAGAGAGGCAGGAAGGCAGCTGTTATAAGGCGAGGACTCGCCATGCCAGTCAAGTACCGTTACCTCCCCAGATCGAGCCACGACCTCCTCCAGAAGATGTCCTACAGCCACATATCCTTCTCCATAGTCCGGTCGGATATCACTCTTGAAGATCCCAATTAGAGAGTACGCAATGTCCTCCTCTCGTGTTGCATTCCGCGTCGAAGCTAACCGGAGCTTCTGCCGAACGCTGAGGTTGTCGGGATGGAACGAGACGATGGTCTCCCGTGATATCCCGATGGCATCTACAAGCTCCTGCATGATCTCCGGAGACTCCTTGTGGTTCCGTCGCGTATCCCCGAGATACGGCTTCCAATCCCGAGTGTAGAATCGGATCACCTTTGGCGCGAGTAGTTCTTGCGACGTCCATGCCCTCATTAACCACCTACTCGCCTTCAGACCGAGGATAGTAGTCAGCAACTCGACGTCCGTGAGATACACAAAGGTTGCTGCAGACGATTCGTACCAAAGGTACATCATTCTGAGGGATTGGTTCAGCACCGTGCTGATCGTCTTGTCGATACAGACAGTGTCCGACCATGCCCAGCGATATCCATCCCCGCGAACTACTTCACAGAATCTCTGCAACTTCACGTGGAGGGGGAACGTCGAGTCCAGGTCCCAGACAGTGCCAGCCTTCTCGACGTGCTGCAGTAAGGGCTCCTGTCCTTCCCAGACATGCGAGAAAGTCACGTATTCGAAATATTTTGCGACCGTTTACTGGATTTGTTTCTCGTTGATCCTCGTCATCATAGAGGAACATAGCTCGTTGAACTCCCCCTCCGACTTGAATGTAACCATCCGTTTTGTGCCATCACACAGATGACCACTCCTGACATCAATGAGTACGAGCGGGCATGTCTTCGAGACCTGCTGGACAGCACTGTCGATCCTTTTCACCAACAGAGATGGTGCAACATATTTTTTCGCCAGGTCTGTGAAATATAAGTTACAGTGATATTTCTAGGACGATATGATGAGACTCACCGTGAACAGCTTGATCAGTAGACCCCTCGACGAGGGTAAACATATGGGCGAACACGCTAGATGATTCATCGTGGCGCCCCAGGCCACAAAGAGTCTCATATTTCACCTCGTATCCCCACACACTCGCAGGGCTTGCCTTAATAGCCTGCATTCGTTGAATGGGATGCTAGACACTGCAAGAAAAGGCGCACCTCATCTGCATCCACAAGTGCCTTCTCCCATGATTTCAGCGTCACATATAACTTGCCACGTTTTACAAAAATATCTGCAGGATTCGATGGACCCAAAGATAGTGCAGTTGTATAATGCCGAGTTGCCTCATCCAACTTCCCAGATTGCACAGCCACATCACCGAGCTGTGTGATTGGCTGAATGCATGCTTGAAGTTCCCCTTCGATCGCGGAATCGAGGTTGTCGAATTCCCATCCAAATATCTTTCAACACAATTTATCGGTATTAAAAACCTCTTGAAAAGGGGTAACCTACAAGCGAGATGGCCACCAGGCAGGGATCTGACTGAACTAGGATCGCGTCCCTCGCTCTTTGGAGTAACTCGATTGCTTGTGCGACATCTCCTTCTCTCAACAAAGTGCCTCCAAGTAACGCGAACATTTTTGCCTATACAGCTCCTTGTCAGCCTTGTTTCTGATCTAGATGTTCCACTAGGACGCACCCGGACAGTGACATATAGTGATTTATCGACGACCCTTTTAATGAGGCCATCGACACGTGAAATACCATCATGATGCTTTCCGGCTTTAAATGAGATGATCGCCTGAGAAAGAAGAGGATCAGTATTTCCTATGGACGGGATGGTGTAGGCGTACACATACCTTGATTAACAGAAGATGAAAGGTTTCGCTTTGGGTACAAAGAGTAAAAGTAAAGTCAAACTCAACCATCGCAGAGTCGTATCCTCTGCTATGGACGCACGCAATTGTGTTCGCGATGGAACCAATTATAGAATGCTCACGCTCGATGGACTTGATACGCAATCGTCAACGCAGTACAGAGCGAATGGCAAAGGAAGACTACTTTTTCTGCATCGTCGATAGCCCCATCCCACTGTCCTAGACGGCTCCGTATCAGAGCGCGTTGAGCGAGGGCGTGCGCACGAGAGGACGGATCCACGATATCTTCTGTTAGGAGTTCCTCGACACGATTGAACTCGCCTTGTGTCCACAATTTGAACGTCGCGTCCTTGATGGATATGAAGGGTAACTATGTACCTACAAGTGAATGTGTCAGGATAGGAATTGAACCCAAGTTTGGATACTCACAACACGATGAGAAAATGGCGGTAAGGATGCAAAGGTGACAAGTGGGAATGCTTACATTCACACCGAAGTACGAGTTGGGAGTGCTTACTTTCACACCGAAGTACGAGTTGGGAATAGTGCCATGCAAGTCCCGGATGGTAACTTTGCCGCTTTGCTCCCCGGCCGCAATGCAGTCGCCTTTTGGGGAGAGGGCAATTAAGAAAATTCCGCTGGCGTGCTGGACAGTGTTTCCGAGCTGCTTTCTAGTCGAAATGTCCCAAAAGGATATTGACTGGTCTGCGGAAATGACGGCTAAGTTTGAATTCCGTGATACGACGATAGAGGCGGCATTTGAACTATAGGGAACAGGCCATTGACTGAGCACAGATCCAGATGATGCGTCGAAACATTTGGCTTCGCCGTAGGAGACAGCAAAGAGACGATGGCCGTCAGGAGACCAGGCGAGTGGTGAGGATATGTAGCGATGAAACCTGAACGGGATAGCGCGTAATTGCTGACCGTTGGTGCTGTCGTAAATGCGGAGTGACAAGTTGTGCGTGGCGGTTGCAATGCGGTCACCGTCCGGGGAGAACCGCACTCCCAACAGATAACCGTCGTGTGTGAGAGGCCCCACAAGCTTTTGACCGGTGAGCAAGTCCCAAATGGTTGCGGTGTTGTCCCCTGACCCCGTCACGAACCTGCGTGAATCGTGGGAAATATCCACCGAGTGTAATTGTGACGCGTGACCCTTGAAGTCGAGGACCTTTTGCCATGTCTTGGCATTCCAGATGTTCACATTCCCCGTCACCAACCCACACACCCACCACTTGCTGTCAGGTGACAGTGCAGCAGCATAGATAAAGTTTCCCGTTCGAATTGGCCCCCCGACTTCGTGGCCGTCGTCTACTTGCCATCGCCGAAGCTCGCTAGCGTTACCACCGCTCAATACGTGCTTGCCGTCCTCCGCGAACAAGACGGACCATATCCAATGTAAAGTATTGATTTCAACTACTATTCCTGAATATTCAGCACCAAGAGGAACTCGCCACGACCAGTACCCACCTGGTTTCGATGGCGCCATTGCTGGGGGAAGACCTGATGAAAACGTAGGGTTGAGGGGAGCGAGGCTCACTTATAAATCGATCGATCTCGTGGCGATCTCGTTTTTATCACAGGGCCTCCATTGTCTTCGATCTTTCCCTGCCTTATCTTCCGCTACGTTTGCAGCCATAGACCCACGGTCAAGGATCTTGCCAATGTGACCAAGATACGTCCCTCAACTGGCCAACGATGTAAGTAATACTCATTGCCCCCCACCAGCTGGCCGTAAACCCACTCCGTGAGACTCACGCATCCTACAGTCAACTAGACTAAGTCCTGTAACACGCACCATCGGGACCAGAATCGGATAGATGGATTTCGTGCTTCGATGACAATGTGTTGACCATCAGTCGTATCCACTAATGTCTCCGACAGGGCCCCGAACATCAACGGACATCACCCAGTTCATTCTTCGGCAAAGATAACGTAGATTGAATTCTAGGAAGAGACAGGAGGGGATATGAGTCGCATCGAGTGAGTCACTCACAGCTTTCCACTTCACGAGGGTGCTTACCCAGACCCTAGTGAGGCCTGGGAACAATGATGCCACGAACCGCCTTATTTTCATCCGTATCTGACCACAGCACGGAACGAGCTACATCATACGTTAGTCAGAGACGAATTCAACGATATCCTAAAGACGCGGCACCCCTGAGATGCATGCATATCTGGATCGACTGGGTGACTCTGCTTCTGACTATCCAGGGATGACTGAAGGTGAGTTAGTTCCTCTAAGTCGTCCAGGTTTCCCCAATGGATGCTGAATATTGGGAAAGGGTGCTCGATTCCTAGAGTGTATAATGTAACATCTTACAGGTGTTCTCGCCGAGCCAAAAAGCGCCGAGGAGTGTCAGGGAATGGAGGTTAAAGTTGGCTTAAGTAACGGAGCTCCGTCAAGTCACGATGTTGGACGATAGCTCGTTCCAAGTCCGACTCGAGCCTGTGTCCGCAGGTCGTGATGGAGTCCACACACCAACCATTTGTGATCCGGTGACAGTATAGCGGCATAGACCATTCTGGCTTGAACTACTCCCGTTCTGGCTCCTGGGTCAGTCGTTAGACACACTCGTCGACGACAACCAGTGCGTAGCTTTTTCGGTTACGGTTGTGTGCGTGCTCATTCAGACTGCGCAGAAGAGTTGAAGGGAGAGAAGCAGAATACACGTCGATTATCAAGTAAATATCGATCAGATCATCAGTGCGCAGCCTTCTGGTTAGCAGGCGACTTGGACGCAAGGTACGATCCTACACCGGTGCCTGCGCAGCTATGGCAAGAAAATGCAGGGCGTCGTCCACGAGAATAGGACACTCCAATCTTCCTCTTCGGAGAAGACGAAGCATCAACGTATTAATGCGCTACTTGGGGCACTTGATGTCCGCATTAAAATATATATACTCTGTACGGTGGTGGTGATATAATAAGAATCAGAAGTTCAATGGGATGGCGGTACTTCGGTATTTGCAGTAGGCACAGCCACCAGTAGTGTCCTCTCAGAGACCATGGCGGCGACGTTGAATTTGCCACCACCGCCGATAACGACGACATCGCCTACAACGTCGCAAAGACTCAGCATGGCCTCGACGGCGGGAACTTCATTTTTTACTGCCAGAACGTCCCCGCTCACACCCAACACGCCCGCCTCGTTTGATACGACGTCACCCACAGCCGACTCGGACTCGGTGACGACGACACCCAGGCCGGTGTTTGGGAAACAGGAACTTCATCTCGTCAAAATCACCGGTGACACCCTCGGTCTCGATTCGAATGCCCCGAATTCGGTCTTACACGCAGTCAATAAGACAACGGTGATGCACGTCGTATCTAGCAACGTCTCCGTACACCCGAATGCCCACCCTCATCCTCTCTCGTCCACCCCGAACCCCGCTGGACCGCCGCCGCCATCTCCTCCAGCGAGCATCAAACAGGGCGACGACTCGGAGGTCTCTCGATTGGCCATGTCGATCCCCCCATCTCGGACATTCAAACCCGAACCGACCTCCTCACGCCCAATCGTGTTTGAAGACTCTGCTTCCATCGAACGCGCTCGCAGCCCACCTTCCTTGTCCTCGCGTGACCGCACTGGTTCTGTCGACTCGCGCGAGACCCATCGGCCACTCCCCCGCTCTCCCCCCTCTGCAT
>JBBPTW010000700.1:0-10271 GCA_038094575.1 Phylloporus cf. nigrescens
CTTTCTATCCATGCCTAGATCACAGCACAATTGGAATGTTCAACAAGGAAACTTGCTCATTAATGAGCAGCTAGCATATAATGTTGAAGAGCAACAACACATTGTGGATGCTGGCCTTCCTACCCTCAATCCTCAGCAAAGTGCTTTTTATCATGCAGTCATCAATAGTATTCAGAACTCTCTTGGCTCCACATTTTTTCTTTATAGTGGTAGTGGATGTGACAAGACTTATCTGGCCAAACTCATAGCTGCTGGTGTTTGTGCAACAGGAAAGATTGTCCTTTGTGTGGCTTCCACTGGTCTTGCCTCTCTTCTCCTTCCTGGTAGTCATACTATCTATTCTTGCTTCAAAATTCCTATTCCTTGTCATAAAAAAAGTACTTGCAATATCAAAAAGGATGATGTCACTCATCAGCTATTGTCAGAGACTTTACTTATCATTTGGGATCAATCAGCCTCTCAACATCACTATGTTATTGAGGCTGTAGATTGTACTCTATGTGATCTCTTAAACAAACTCAATCTTTTCTTTGAAGAAATCACTATACTCTTTAGTGGTGACTTCAGACAGACCCTTCCAGTCATTTAGCATGGAATCAGAGAGCAGATTGTGCCTCCAACCCTTACCCACTCTAATCTTGGGCCAACCATGGCTATACACTATCTTTATCAAAATATATGCCTTGGCCAAGATTCAGAATCTGATGATTGGGCTTAACAGTTGCTTTATATAAGAGTTACAGAGGGTGACATTGCTCTTCCAGAGCATATGCATTGTGGGGATATCATGGACTCTCTCATTGAAGCCCTATACTTCCAGCTTCTTGCTCAAAACCAGCATTTACCTGATAGATATTTCTTGAACCATATCATCCTATGTCCAAGAAATAAGCAAGTTCATGAACTCAATGCCTCTATTCTCAACTCTATTGCACCACAAGAGATTACCACTCATCTTAGTGCAGACTCTGTTACTGATTCAGAGTATAACTACATTCAGCCAGAGATCTTGCATACTCTTAATCCCTTTGGATTTCCTCTCCATAAGCTAGAGCTCAAGACTGGTGCATCACTTATGCTTCTATGCAATCTGGATCCTCTTTGTGGCCTTTATAATAATACTCACTTGAGACTTCTTAGATCTACTCATAAAGTCTTGGAGTGTCACATCTTAACTGAAAATGAAGATGAAGAGGTAGTGCTTATTCTCTGCATGGCTCTTGACTCTGGCCTGGATGACTCTTCTGTTGCTTTCATGCAATTCCAGTTTCCTGTTCACTTGGTATATGCAATAATCATCAACAAATCATAAGGTCAGACTTTGAAGCATGTTGGGCTAAACTTGAGGTCACCTGTTTTCTCTCATGGACAATTATATGTGGCACTATCATGTTGTACACACCCCAGAAACATCAAGGTTTTGATTTCTTTGAATTCTGAATTTAAAAGAGCTGGCAATGTAGTTTGGACAGAAGTATTTAGAAATTCGCAGCTATGATTTATACTATTATATATATATAGTGTTTTCTATGTATCTATAGATTCAATATTATCACTTGCTTTTCAAATGGTGTCACTGACCATGACTGACCACTACTAATCACTACTGATAATAGTCATAATATTATTGATATATTTATTCCAAAAGTAAATAGCATAACTTTGTGTCAAAGGTACAAAGCAGCAGGTGAAAACTTCCTAGTATAGAACAACTTGGAGATGAAATACATACTGATAGCTGCATAATGTAATATGATATAGAGGGAGTTAAGCTGGATAGTGTGCAAGAACATGTCACTATAATTAATTCCAGGGATTTGTGAGAATCTCTGTATAACTAGTTGTGCCTTATATCATGTGATTTTACCATTAGGGCCATGTTTGATAGCATAGGTCTATTAATATCCTATAACCTTGTGACCTATTGATTGATCAACAAGTTCCCATGTACCATGTTTTTGCAGTAGGTTATATTTTTTATGCATGACTTTTTACCATTCATTAGAGTTGGGGCTGGAAATGACTTCTGAGAAATTTTATGGTATGTCTGGGACATGTATAGTAGTGTAGGCCATATGGGCAGTTACCTGCTGATTTGACAGTTATGTATTAATGGCTATGTCAGCCATATGCTATTTTTGGATGTCATAGTTGACTTTTCACTTTGCTCAAGCTTTAGCCTCTTTGACTACTTGCTTGTTGGCAGCTTCTTTCCTTTATGATGGCCTGATAGTGCATTCAGATCAACAGAGTAGCTAAGTTGGTTTAGAAATAATGGTTGGATTGGATGGTTCAGTATTCATCCTCTCAGTCTAAGCATTATTCTTAGTGAGTTTGAATACTTTCTTATTTGAGTCGGTGTTGTATAGTGATTTTTGTTTATTGTTGTTATGGCTATATACTTTTTTATAGACAATAATATCTTGTAATAATATAAATCTATGTTTTGATGGTATCCAGACTTTGTAAGCTTTTAAGTTGCAGTTAAAGCCACAGAGAATTCCATTAATAAAGTGGGAATCAAGTTTTTATCTAAGGTCAGATGGAATGCAAATGTGGCATTAGGATCTGAAAACTAGTAGGGTAAAAATACTGGGTTTTGAATTATAAAATACCTCATTTGAAGTAATTTGCATAAGGGCTTTGGTTGGGCAGTAATTGTGGGCATAGTTAACATATTCATAAGCTTTGATCCAGAAGCTTTTTGGCATCTTTGTATTCTCCAGCATAGTGAGTGCACTTTCATGCATAGTTTGGTTAAAATATTCAGCAACACCATTTTACTGGGATATATATGGTGCTAAGAACTCATGGGTAATGTCTTTCTGTCTGATATATAACTGTAGTTGTCCATTAATGAATTTGCTGCCATGGTTAGATCATAAAATTTTTACATACAAGTCAGTATAGGTCTCAAGTTGTTCAATAAGTGTTTTTATGAGTTCAGATACCTTATTTTTGTGTTTGAGGAATTCTTTTCACCCTTTTTGACTGTGATTGTCAACTATCTCAAGTATTCTAGAATCAATGTGTCAAATGGGTCCTGTAGATTCATTTGTAGGTACTCAATTGTTTTTGTAACTCAATTTGTAGATGATGGAAATGGCATCTGGTGATGTTTGCCTTTGATACAACTGTTACATGGTAAGAATTTGCCTTTGCCTTGAAGGTCCACACTGGCCATAAGATTGTGGTGTTTAGTATAGCAGAGGCTTTTTAGGCTGATATGGCCAAGGCAAGCATGCCAGAGATCAAGGTTAAATGATATATGGGCAAGAAAGGTAGCAACATAATATGATGTGGGTGATGCAATAGCACTATTGATTTCATAAAGGTTTTCATGAAGTTGACCTTCTAGTATGATATCACCATTTGGCTTTTTAATGATAACATACCCATTGTGTTTTGTAATTCCCAATTTTTTACAATCCATGCAGCTCTCTGATATAAGGTTATCATATGTGTTTGAGCAATAGTTCATGTCTAGGAGTTTTACAATACAGTCTTGTTGTCCTTTGACAGAGACTTTAATTATAGAACTATGTCAGTGCCCAGTACTTTGAGTGTTGGTCAATCTTTGAGTATGCCATTAATCAAGTTGTTGGTTGAAGTGAATGATACAAATGTAGTTGGCTCAGTACATATGTGGTTCATTATGCTGCTATCAAGAATCTAGTCAATATGGAAATGAAGGAAATTGTTAGTGAAGTAGGTGGATAGGCTTGAGTTAGATTGATGGGCATTGAAATCACTTTCATCCATGGTGATGACCTGATTGCAATGTCTCTTATTGGATTTGTCTTTGTCCTTTTCATTAGGCTTTTTTGTTTTGTCATTGTTTCTCTCTCTATTAGAATATTTTACATCCAATTTGCCTCTGCCCTGCCATTTGAATTGGTTTGGACATCTATCTGTCCAATGGCCTATCTGACAAAAGTTTTTAGAAGACCAATTACCCTTGAAGATGAGTGGCCAGGAGTTATCAGGATAAAATAGAAGTAGAAAGAGCTGGTGCTAGAGAGAAGGGCATCTAAGTGCCATCACTATTTTAAAGAAATCAGGAGGAGATCTAGAGGTGGCAAACTGGAAGGCTTTAGCAGAATTGAGCTCCAGCCTAGATACTTGCAGAAGAAGCCAAAGAGGTACTCTGTTAGGAGGTGCAGAATATACTTTGTTCTTGTTTCAGACCCTTTACTGCATTTAAAGGAATGCAAGGAACAAGGAGCCATATGCCAATTGAATTTTTTGAAACCTTTATTTTTAGTCTTGTTTTTCTATTTGCTCTCTATCAAGCCTTTGAGAAGCTTACTAACTATCCTTCACCCACTAGGTACCACATCCAAATTAGAATCCTTGTAACAACTTCAATGATGGAGTGTTTTAAAAAAAACAACTGGCAGTCTACCTTGGTCATTAGGAAGGAAAGTGAAAGGAGTTTTAAGTCTAGTGTCTCTCTGTTGAAGAAGGAGAACAAGAGAATCAGACTGGAGTCTCCAGTTGGACTCTGGGAGTTTATATACTACCTAGGGGTTTGTACATGTGTGGTTCTATTTGTATATGTTATATACCATAAGAAGTAAAAAGCAGTGTGATAACTCCTGGCCACTCATCTCCAAAAGTAATTGGCCCTCTAAACACCTTTGTGAGAGTACCAGTTTTCTGCAATCCCTCCCTTTCTAGTTTCTGTCAAATGGAAGGGAAAGATGAATGCACTGAGGTGGGGATGACAGATACTCTCCACTGATGTCATTGAGATTGTACTCTGGATCTGTTATCATACTCTCCTAACTTATAGAAGAGGAGAAACAGATATGAAACACTTCAAAGGGGAGATCTTCTCTGAGAATCTTTTCTAGCTTTTGAAGAAAAGAGTTGGTGGACAAGGCTGAAAAATTTACTAAAGGCCTTGAGGGCCTTGCGACTTCCACTTGATGGTTTCCTTTCCACCAGAACCTCTTTACTAATAGAGGTACTACAGAGATCTCATAGTTGCTGAGCAGCATAGAGCTCAAGTGGTCTTCTGATGAAGCTGGGCTGTGGAGGGCAAGGATGAAGTGGAGAGCATAGGGCACTAGTCACTGGGTTGAGCTAGTACCATCTACATAGTACAGAGTGGAGGTAATGTACTTGCAAGTGATGGCATTGACCAGGTTATATTTTTGATCTAGTTTCTGTGAGACTGGGAGAAAAATACAGTTTACTACTAGTGGGGGTAACAGATACTTGCCATCTGTGTCATTGGAATTATATTCTGGATCTGTGATCACACTCTTTTGACTTATGAAAGAGAGAAGATGGGCATGAAATAACTTCATAGGATAGTCCTTTCAAGAGAACTTCTTTCAGCCCCTGAAGGAAAGAGTTAGTGGATTCAGTTGAAGCATTTACTAAAGAGGCTTTGTAGTCCTCTTGACTTACTCCCTCACTTTGGTTCTGTTCCCACCAGAACCTTTCTACTAGGTCTGGTACTACTAAGACTTCAAAGTCAGAGAGAGCTATGCCATTTGACCTGTTGTCTGAGGAAGAGCTGTGGGGGCAAAGAGTGAGATGAAGTCGAGGGAAGACTAGTCACTAGGTTGAGCTAGATTCATGTCAATAGTATGAAGTAGAAGTAATGCACTTGAGAGTAGTGGCATTGACTGGGTTATATAGGTATGGGGGTTATAAGTAGTCTGGTTCTAATGTAATAACTTCAATGAAGGAGTGTGACAGAAGATACAATCAGCAGATCTACTTGTGGTTATAAAAGGAGAAGAAGAAAAGGAAAAGGAGTTTTCAGTCTAGTATCCCTCTGTTGAAGAAAAAGAACAAGAGAACCAGACTGAAGATTCCAGTCAGGCTCTGGAGGTTTATATACTACCTAGGGGTTTGTATATGTGTGGTTCTATTTGTACATGTTATATACCATAAAGAGTAGAAAGTAGTATTCATCAGATAAGTTACTGTGAGTCATGATGAAGGCTATGAGATAAGTAAATATGAAACAGAAGGCTATTTATATGGCAGCACTGGTATGCATGGCCTTGTGATGGAAATTAGTAGATAAGAGAGAATAAGGGGTAAGTCATAAGGGTATAGCCCTGTGGTGTATCAAATGAAAGAGCAGCATAGCACAGGGTGGCAGAACAGCCCTATGGTGATGAAAGATTAAAGAAGAGATAAGAAGAGAAGCATGATAAAGATCATAAAGAACCTGTCTTGCTGTGAGAGATCCAGCCTATTGAGGCTCAAGATGAGGCAAGGCAGATATCAAGGTAGTGTAGTGGTAGTGTGGGACATAAACAATGAAGAGATAGCTTATGCAATGCATACTACAATCTCTAAAGGCAAAGCACTTGAACCCAACACCATCACAGAGGCACAAAAGTAGCCCAATTGGCTGCAATGGGAAAAGAAATCAATATCAAGCTCAAGAGCCTTGCTGAAGTACATATCTGGGATATTGTACCCTATCCACCAAAGGGAACAAATGTTGTTAATAGCAAGTGGATCTCCAAGATCAAGAAGAACATCACTGGTAAAATTGACAAGTATAAGATATGACTTATCACTCACAGATTCACACAACTACACAGTGTTGATTACTATGAAACTTATACTCTGGTTGCCCACCTTGCATCCCTCTGCCTTATTCTTGCCCTTGTAGCCCACCATGACTTGAAGATCAAAGTATTTAACTTTCATAGAACCTTTCTCAATGGAAAGCTCAATAATAATGAAGTCATATTTAGAGAATTTCCCCCTGGGTTCAACAAAGGCATTAAGGACCTTGTTGCTCAACTATGAGTAGTACTCTAGAGGTTGAAGCAAGACACACTCAAATGGTACCAGTGCCTTTGCAACAAACTCAAAACTTAGGTTTTCATTGTTGTAGAAGCTCAGTACTCCTTATGTTTGTAGAGGCTTGTCCTCTGTCTTTCTAGGTTCTCATAGCATTCAAAAGTGTCCTTCAAAATATCCCTTGATGTCCTGTATCTATTCACTTGTGATCAAACAATTCTAGTATGTATTTGGTTCTATACGCTACTGGACTAACCTATCAGACTATCATCTGGTACTATATCTGGTGTTACTATCTGGTGATATCTTGTATTATTTTTATTTACCTTGTTGATTTTCCTTTTCTTCTTGTTTTAACTTATTTTTTGTCAATTCTGCTTACTACTAATATCCTCTGCCACATGGTCCAAGACTTCCTTTAAATATTTGACTACTTTTCTAGCTCAGTACTGGAATTATCTCAGTTGTTTCTGTTTACTTGATACCATCAGTGCTAGACTTATGCTATCATTATTAATTGATTATAACTTGTTTTACTTTGTTTCCTTGATACTATTACCATTTGATCTTATTTTTGTACCTTAAAGTCCTGGAAAATGCTTGGACTATAAAATACTTGTATTAGATATTAATGAGAGGGATCTGATTTCTCTTCCCATCTGTCATCAGGCTCTATCATAAGCTTTTGTGACATTTAACTCACTATCCTCACTTGTATTTGTCTTTCTTTATACTATCTGCCTTATCATTCAGTACTGGAATCATTCATCTGGTTATATATTTAAGTCTGAAATTTACTAAACTTGTTTATATACACTCAGGTATCATTGTAGCTACTCCTTCTCTTCATACAACCTTATCAAGGAACCCCTGTGACAAGTCTAACTCATATCCACCCTTTTTAACAACATTCAACTTTTTATCTTTCTTATATCATATCAAAGCCAACTGGGAAGTCTTCACAGCTCACATTGAGCACAAAATCTTGCTCCTCACCTCTTATGTTGATAATTATATAATGACTAGCAATTCAAAAGAACTTGTCTGCAGCTTCAAAGTTGAAATAGATACCTACTTCAGAATCGCAGATCTCAGACCTATTAGCTGGCTTCTTAAGATGAAGATAACATGTGATAGAGATTATTGCACCCTGTCTGGGCCATACTGGTCAAATATAACTTTATAGACATGAAACTGCTCTTTATCCCAATGAACTCCAATACCCAGCTGTTGATGAGATTACTCATGTATTTAGCTGTTGATACATGACCCAATATTGCCTTTACTATCTCAACCCTCATCCAATTGATAGCAAATCCTGGGTCAGCTCATTGAAATGCCCTAAAACAAGTATACCAGTACTTGATTGATATCAAGAAATGGTTGCTAACCTACAGAATGGAGTAAAAAGGACTCATTGGATATGCTGACACAGATGTAGCATTACAGAAACACTACCATGCTATCTCTGGCCATGCTTTCCTTATCAATAGAGGTGCTATCTCATAAGAATCAAGAAAACAAGAGCTTGTCATGCTATAGAAGCTTAATGCTCCTTATGTTTATAGGGGCTGGTCTCTTGTCTTTTTAGATCCCTATAGAATTCAGAAGTGTCCTTCAAAATATTCCTCAGTGTCCCATGTTTATTCCCCTGTGATCATTTAATTCTAGTGTATATCCAGTTTTATCTGCTACCAGACTGACCTACTGAACTACTATCCAGTGCTATATCTGGTGTTACTATCTGGTGATATCTTTTATTATGTCTATTTTCCTTGTTGATTTTCCTTCTCTCCTTGTTTCAACTTACTATTCATCACTTTTTCCTAAGCTCAGTCCCAGATATATCTCAGTTGTTCTTATTCACTTGATACTGTCAGTGTTGGACTTGTGCTGTCATCCTCTAATGTATAGTACTTCATTTCATTCTGTTTCCTTGATATGGTTTCTGTTTTACCTCAATTTTATATCTTAAAGTCCTAGGAAATGCCTGAACTATAAAATACTTGTATTAGATGTCAATGAGATGGATCAGATTTCCCTTCCCATCTGTTATCAGGCTCTATTGTGAGCTTTCATGATATTCAACTTGCTGTCCCCACTTATATCTGTTTTATCTCACACTATTCATCTTATTGTCCAGTATCAGAATTGTCTATCTAATCATACATTCAAGTTCGGAATTCACTAGACTTGTTTATTCATGCTTAGATATACTCATAGCAACCTCTTCTCTTCATACAATCTTATCAAGAAACTCCTGGAATGGGTCTAACTTGTGCTCATTCTTTTTAACAACACCCAACTTTATATCTTTCTTATAATGCTCGCTACCACAGAAGCTGAGTATGTTACTGCTACTCATGTCACAAAGGAAGTTATATAGCTTCACCACCACCTTATAGGTAAGCCATTTGACCTGATCAGATCTCCAACCCTCCTTTACTCTAATAACTAGTCTACTATTGCTCTGACAAAGGATGGTAATTATCATGTATGCACAAAATACATTAATATATAGTGCCATTTTATTTGTTTCACTATTGACAGTGGCTCTATTCATTTACTTTATTGTTCAACTGAGAACATGGTTGCTGATATCTTAACTAAAGCTCTTTCTTTTACCAAAGCTAAACACATTGCCTTCAAACTAGAACTCCACTCAGTTTAAGAGGAAGTGTTGAATTACAACTGTAGCATAGACTATTACTACCTCCTTACTATTTTATCTGCCATGCTTATATACTTCACACACCATACTTTGACACTCAGTTAGGTATGTTATACCTTAGTTGACTGCTCTATAGTCCACTGAGGTGAGACAGCTCATACACTCACTATATTTATTATACTTACTAGATAGACCTATAGTATCTATTTTCTACAGATCTTGTGATAGATCTCAAATTATAGCTTTACAAGCATGTTGAAGTCACAGATCTAGGTGAATTGCACTGGCTTCTTGGTATTGAAGTGACTTAGAACTATGTGAATATTACAGTTGTCAAACTCCTTTCATAGTACTAGACATACTTAGCTGTTTTCAATGACTTTAGATAAGTCATCCATTATTATTATAACACCCATGACTTAGGACAGTCACCATGACACAGTTATGATTATGTGACTTATTCCTGGAAGAATATATGAGATCTTATGATTAACATAACTCACAACCCTTATCTATTGATTCCCATCATGCTTCTCTTCTTAATCTCCCACCATCATAGAGCTGTTCTACTACCCTATGCTATACTTCTCTTCCATTTGATATGTCACATGGCTATACCCTTATGACTCGCCCCTCATTTCTCTTATCTATTAATCTCCATCGCAAGGCTATGCATACCAGTGCTGCCACATAAACAGCCTTCTATTTCATATTCCTTATCTTTACTGTCTTTATCATGACTTACAGTGACTTGTCTGATAGACACTGCTTTCTACCCTTTATGGTATATAATATGTACAAATAGAACCACACATGTACA
>JBBPTW010000701.1:0-10256 GCA_038094575.1 Phylloporus cf. nigrescens
GCTGTATTCGCTGAGATCAGGATGCCTGGCAGAATTGTGGATCAACTCCGATAGCTTACCCTGACACATTTTAGATGCATGGTATCCAAACACGAACAGCAGAGCATTGATCATATTTGATTTTCCTAAGCCATTGGGACCAACGATTGATGAGAAAGACTGCAAAAAGGATGAGCATGTACTTCAATGCGAGTGTGCTACGACACACCTTGTGAAAATGTCCGATTTCCTGTCTTCCCGCGTAGCTCTTGAAGTTCACTAATACCATTTTGTGAATGACTTGTGGGGCCCTTGGTCCCTTGACTTCTTTCACCAGGGACTGTAGGGACAGAATTTGTGGTCTGAGCCTCGGTTCTAGTAGTGAGCATTCTTCCTCTTCTTCTACGATGGGTGGCACAAGGTTTGGAGTGCGGGATGACTGACTTGGTGAGCTATTCTTATTGGAATCTTGTTGTTTTGTACGACGCAGAGTAGCTTTGAATTGTTGTTGAAAGTCATCTAGGTCGTCCGCTTCCTCATTTTGTTGTTTGGGTGTGGGTTTGGGTTCTAGTAGAATAATTGGATGTTTATGTAAGGGGGCAGAAACAAGAAGTCATATGTATATACATAGGTAAAACGCCTGTGCCATGCTCGTCCTCTTGGGTGTCCTTGAGTGTGATGTCCTTTGTGGTGGTTCAAATGTTCATCATCTGATGCTGCGTCCAATACTACCCACTTCCTCCGTCATGACAACTCCCCCGCCCCATCCATCCCACACTAATACCACAACACTCAATGACCTCTTCCCCACAACAGACACCGCAGTCCAAGCTAGATGTCTCTCTGGTCCTCCAGACATTCCCTTTGCCACAGACCCTCCCAATGTCCTTCCAGGAGACTCACTCTCATCACTCCCATCCACCAGCATCCTCTCTGGAACTTGCTTTTATAGCGCTACTCTCGCAACCAAATCAAAAAAGGGCATGCTCGGCTTTGTGTCCGACTTTCTAACACCTCGAAGCATCCACTGGAGATCAGCACCTCTTACAACCCCATCCATCTCACCCATGTTGGATTCAACTCCTCCACCAGCGAGTTCACCGGCCTCCCAAAAGAGTGGCAACAGCTCTTCTAGGAGAGCGGCATCCCCAGATTAGAGCAGGCAAAGAACCCCCAGGCTGTCATGGACATTGTCAAAGTTCTACCAAGAAGGCCATGATGACGTCTGGGACAAGATAGGTGCTGTCGAGACAACCCCCTACCTTGGCCAAAAGTCACTCAATTCCCCCCTCCAGACCTTGGTGCGTGCCCCCATCCTTTTCTACCTCCGTCCCACTCATCCCTTTGTCTCTAGCGTCCTGCCCCCCCCGCCTCCAAAAAAGTCCATCCCCATTGACTCCTTCGGCGCCGTTCCCTAGCTCATACCATCCCACACCCACACCTGCACCACTCTCCGCAGCTTCCCCCTCCCTCAATCGCTCCACCTCCCATCGCACCCCAATCCGCACCGGAAAACCCCAAGATCTCAGTTGCGCAAACACCACCACCCAGACAGCCAGACGTCCCCCCAGCGTCCAATCAACCCCCTAAACCAGTGCGCCAAAGCCACCTTCTAAGCAATCATCTCGGGCATCTCGATCTGATATCACACTTAAATGCGCCCCATTCGCATGGGAGGAGGATCCAAGGGTGGTCCATCAGACACAGTAACCCAGCCCGTAGCTAGTCACACAAAGACAGCTGGCATCGCAACTCCCTGTCAGCGCGAGAAAAAGGACAAGGACAAGAAGAGCTCCGACAACATCATCCGTCAGTTGCAGCAGATATGCACAGATGCAGACCCAATGAAGCTCTACTGTAGTTTGGTAAAGATTGGTCAGAGGTGAGCTGCCTCAATTACTTCTCCATTGTAGCCACATTGACCATGTTTCAGCGCTTCCGGTGGCATCTATACCACCTATCAAGTCGGAACCAACCTATCCGTCGCCATCAAACAAATGGATCTCGACAAGCAACCCAAGAAGGATCTCATCATCAACGAAATTCTTGTCATGCGCGCTTCGAGATATCCCGATATCATCAACTACATTGACTTGTTCCTCCACAAGAACGACCTCTGGGTTGTCATGGAGTACATGGAAGGAGGCTCGCTAACCGATGTTGTCACTGCCAATTTGATGACCGAAGGACAAATAGCAGCAGTGTCCAGGGAAACTTAGTTAGCACGTCTTCTCTGTCTCTACTGGCGAAGAACTTATAGCCTTCACTCAAAAGTCCCAAGAAGGCTGGGATCTTCAATATACCATCTCAGAGTCACATGTGGTTCGCCTCGTCTCACAAGAAGTCCAGGTCTTCCACCCTGCTGAGTGGGGCAAGGGTGTCGTTGACAAACTGAGAGTCGAAGGCGCTTCGATGGTCTCACTCAGCCCTTTGAATCTGTCAGTTGCAGTCATTGTTGCTGAGAAAAAGGTTCAATCAAAAAGTATTTCAGGGTGAATACGTCTGATCCATCAACATCCAATAGGGCGCGCCTGCCAGCATCAAGATTTATGGACTTCTTACCCTCTCCAATGTCCCAATGTGTACAAAGACCTTTTACAAGGCTGATCGCGCCCAAATCAAGTGGAATGACCTCTGAACGTAAACCTTGGTCCTTACCCAGACCGAAGTCGATAACTCTAACAAGAGTTACTATGGAGAAATGTCCATGTATCTTCTCAGCATGGCTGGCAATTTCGATTGCCGAGTCACCCTTGACAAGGAGGGTCCCATTCACGACATCACATGGAGTTCCAACAGCAAAGAGTTTGATGTAGTGTACGGCTGTGAGTTAACGACCTTCATCGTCCATGTACTTGGTCTGAGTCTTTCTCAATAGACATGCCCACCAAGACAATGCTCTTCGACCAACGTGTTCGCACAATCCACGATTTTGGTTCAGTACCTCATAACACCATCTCGTTTAACCCCCAGGGCCGCCTTCTCCTCCTCACCAGATTCAGTAATCTAGCTGGCAAGATTGACGTGTTTGACCGATGCACGCTCAACAAAGTGTGCACCATCGATGCCCTGAATACATCTTATTGTTCCTGGTCTCCGGACGGATGCTTTCTCTTGACCGCAATGCTATCTCCCCACTTGCGTGTCGACAACAGAATGAAAATCTGGCATGTGAGCGGTCCACTAGTCCAAGTACAGAAGAGCTCTACCAGGCCAGCTGGCGCCCTACCCCTGTGGATCGAGCACCACCTTTTGGACAGACTATTCCACCAGCACCCCAGCCATCACCTAGCATCCTTACTGTGGCGCTCACATCCAAGTCCATGTCCACCAAGCCTGCTGGAGCGTATCGCCCTCCTGGTGCTCGCAGGCTTGCGACACCAGCCATTTTCAAATGCGAAGATGGGGGTGGAGCACCTCGTGTTCCCACTGGGAGTGGTACAGTGAGTGGGAGTGCAACACCACCTCGGGGATACAATAGAAATCCTAACGTACCTGGGAGCATGCTGACCAGTGGGACTCCTCAGAATGGCCATGGGCAAGGGGGACGACGACACGTACCTGGCGCTGCACCTCGGACACCACCACCCCTATGATCGATCAGGGTCAGGGTCAAGGGCAGGATAAAAAACACAAGAAGGAGAAAAAGAAGGGCGAGAAGGAGGATGGTTCAGGTATGGCAACCCCAAACGGAGACTGGTCCGTCTTGGACATTCGGACCAATGGTGCAGGAGTTGAGCCAGCACCTGAAGCTGCTGTGGCCTCCGTGCCACCTACACCCAGCATGGAACAACTGGATCCTGTTGCGAAGAAGATCCAGAACTTGAACAAGATGTTGGTCGCGTGCATCCAGTTTGGCCAATACGATAACATTTACACTGCAGTTAAAGGTCATTGAGGAACTCAAGGAAAAGGCGAAACAGGGCGACATCTTGAGGCAATCCAGCTCAAAAAGATGGAGGGTGAGGCTGACATTCGAAAGGAGCTTGCTTATCTTGGGGTCACAGCATGATGGGTGATTGCCAATCCTCTACTCATTGTGTGCCTTGACTCCCCGCTGACTGCTCCTTGACCTCGTTGCGAGTGCGTATGTAGTGCTACTATGTTTCTCATAAATCTATGGGTGATTGGAGATTTTGGTTGGAAATGAATGTAAGCGGTCAATGATGTAGTGATATGTGGACTTGTTCCAGAGATTCAGTCAATACAGACTATGTACAAAAAAGAGAACGGTAAAAAAACAACAGCGCTTTACACTGGGCCTCCCACCCTTACAATTTGAGCAACCACGGTTTGTTCATGAGCATCCAATCGTCGATGATTTTCTAAAAGTGAGCTACCACTGATTTACCGACATGTCTACGGTGGGGATCGATCTAGAAAGCCTATTTGACTGTGTCTGGTCAATGGAGAAGGGGCGGAGGCACACCTTGAGCTCCGTCACGTTCCAATGCTTTATCTTTGCATTGGGTGGGCTATTAGCCCACGTGAAGTAAATTCCCTTGACTAATCATCGAGCTTAGCATCAAGGAAACAGGACAAGAGACGTCCACACACCATGATAGAACAAGGTTCGTGGTTCGTTCCACTTGTATGGCCTGAATTGCTATGCCTGACCTGTCGTCATCACATACACCACCCTCTCCCATGCGTCCATTTCAAATTTCTGTAGTGTGTCCATACTATTGAGGATGAAATACCTCTGGACCGTCCCAGTCCTGTGGGAAGCCGCGGAGGTGGACGAGTTGGTGGAAAAAAAGGTAGCAGTGGCAGAGGTGGTCAGTGCGTCACGCTGTCGATTGATATGGAGAAGATCCTCAGTGCGGGGTTCCCAGCTTCTGCAGCACACTCTCATGCGGTTGTTGAAGGCTCGAAGCTGGGACAACACATGTGAATCGTCAGTTGTGCGCATAAAGCCAACACGACTTACACAGCTTCTTGCAAGAAGCGTTTCATGTTGTACATTGTGATCAGTGCTGTCGGAGATGACGAGATCATGATTATTGGGAACATATTTTCTGTTTGTAGGGATAATAGGAGTAGGAACGGTCTAGGAGTAAGGCGTACTGGCTTTATGCGCTTGCATGGGCAGACCAGCTGATGGCACAGGTAGAGATGCACTCCCAGACTTGACATCCCGGAGCTTCTTCAGACATTCAGTGAAGCTCAGGTGAAGAGTAGAAAAGTTCTGAGGTCACCAGTGTTAGGGCCTCGTCATACCAAAGAGTGACAAGGCATACGTTGGGTTTAGTACCTCTCAAGACTGTGTTTCTGTCTGCAGCTCGACCTCGTTTTGCTTTATTTGTTTGATGACTTCCACGTCTTGTGCGTCTGAGACATATCGCCATTTGCTGGGGGACGTGGCATCAATTGCATGAGAGTATTTGGGTGTAGTGGAAGATGCGACGCCTAAAGTCCCTGTCCAACGTGGTGGTATTCCAGTGGGTGTTGTCAACTCTAGTTAGGAGAGTAAAAAAGACCAATGAAAGACTGACGGAGTACTTGCCACTTTCTAAAGGTCTTATCCGTTCCAAATCTGTGACCTTGCCTTCCAACCATTCCATGATACTTTTTCGCTCTGTCACACTTATGAACCCGATGGTCAGACCACTTTCATGGGCTTGTCGCATGTACTCTGCACCGGGAGCATCACAAAGCAACCAGGCAAGATAGACAGCCTCAAAGGTGTATACATTAGTGGTGGAAGACATGTTAGAGATGCCAGCTTTAGAATAGCATGTTGAGATGGATTTTGGGAGTGATGGCGGGACTGAGAGAAAGGTGCGTCGCTGCGAGAAGGGTTGGTGTAGGCTGGCCATGATTCAGGTATGTAATGGGCAATTTTGATTTAATGGCACGTCAGAGCACAAGGAGGGGATCGCTAGTCAAGTCCATATCGTTTTGACACAAGGTCAACGAGGATGGTGTGGCTGTGTTACTGTGTTGTCACATGGTCATGTCATCAGAGCACGAATTCCAAACACCGTTGCTGACCGGGACCGGTCACCGGGCCCAGTGAAAACTGACCATGTTGGTTACTGATTCCGTCTGTCAGATTATGTATTTACAAATACTTGTATGATAACATATGCCCAAATCTAATATAGATCTGATACTTCGACTAAACCCAGAGTGGATTTGAATGCATTCATACACCATCTATAAACGATCCTGCCCTAGCAACCAACGTTGTCATGGGTTGTCAGGCTCGAATGAAACAGGCAAGACCCCTCTTTTGCTGGTCAAGAAGGTCCTAAATTTTCACACACCAACTCCTCTCTTTTTTCCTCCATCATCCCCACTTAGTATAATATTCCTGTCTGTAAAGTAGATGAAATATCATCTTTGTTATGATTCTAGTATGTACAAGCAGGAATAGAGCTTTGTTTTCACACCAGTGGCTGTGAGCCAGCGCACATCCTTCTGCACCTTTTCCTGCTACCTCTGCGACGCAGGCCTCAATATTTTTCGAGCGAACAGCATTGGCCCCGTCATTGCATGGGTAGACAACCATTTCTTCATCTGTGCGCCCCGGACCAGCGTCTCTGATTACAACCATTGCTGGATCCAGAAGGCCAAGGAAATTGCCACCAATGAAGGCATGATAAGAGAGAAGGGTCGTCTCTGTTTCAGAGGCTCCTGTTTAGCTGACGGACTACACAAGAAGTTCGTGGAGGATTACTCCCACCCGATTAAAGACTGGTACCAGAAGCACATGGGCGAGATATACACTTACTCGTTCTCACACATCGACACCGTCCACTTGGAAAAGTGGGACATGGCTATTGAGGATGAAAAAAAGGTAATCTTATCTCTCATCTTCACGTCATATTGCTAACTGTCGCATGCCAAGTCTATTGAACTTGAGTGGCCCATTGTCGGTTATATTGCAAACGCACTCACATGCGCCAACAATGGGGAGTATGGCTCTGCAATGGTTGTGTTTGACTTCGCCTTCACTCTCTGCATCCAAAGTGAAACCTTTATTCTCTTGTTGATCAAAGTGCAAGCGTGCCTATGTTACCCTGTTTTCGAGGAATACTGAATCTCTTCTCACTCAGGTGATCATCTCATTTGATGTCTGAAAGCACCACGAGGCACTTTCGTGTGTTGATGATAAATCACTTCATCCAGGTGTGTCCTTGCGGAACATCTATATCAATGATAGGGCTGATAAGGTATTGGATAGGCCCAGATGTTTGTTCTACTTGGAGGCATCTTGTTAGGTGAAGGATCAGGCAGTCGGGTTACTCCGGCGTGCGCAGGGCGCACTCCCATTTCAGTCGAGTCCATCCCTGACAGTTATATCACTCGTAAGTAGTTTTTATCTTGATCTACTGCTGCACCACCCACTACTTTAAAGATCTTTGGATGGGAGTTCGACAAACTTGACTCTGCAATCTAAAAACAGTTCCAAAGATGCATTGAACCTATTACAGATCTTGGTAATGTGGCAGTGCAATCTGAGGAATTGAACGACACGATCTGACATTTTTCAACTGCGTTATCTTTGGGTCCATCAAATCCTGCCGATCTCCTTTTGAGACAGAGTAGAGCCTATGAGATCATGAAGGAGTGGAAGAAGGTGCTAACGGATGCAGATGAAGTACTCTTTTTCTCACACATGCGCCCAGCATTTTGTTCAATGAATATGGTCCATTAATGCAGACCCTGCAAGTGCATAGGGATACGAGACAAAGTAGCTCTCTGTAGTCTGGGGCGCCACGATGAAGCATTCGGGGTATTTGCCCATATGTTTACCATTGTCGAGGGGTCTCCTGATCAAGCTGTCTGCGGTCGGTGTTATCTTACCTCCCGGAAGTATCACTCACTCATACTTCACAGATCTAGTGATGAAATATGTTGTGCCATCCAGGTCTCCAAGACAAGTCTGCTTGTGCTTATTGACATCAAGAGTAGCTATCTCAGCGATGGCCAGAAAAGGGTGCTCGTGTTCAAGGAGAGTTCAACGAATTATGTTCCTTTATAACGAAGAAGATAGATGAAGAACAAATTCACCAAGTGGTTGCAAAATATCTTGAATATGTGACATTCTCCCACATCTAGGAAGGACAGAAACTTGCCCGCTTTTGAAGAACCCGCTGTGGACAAGGGAGCAGAGGGTGCATTGCTACACATGCAGGGTCTTCCAGGTGGACAGGATGATATAGCGGCATTAGTCACAGAGGTGGATGATAACGATGATTATGACGATGATGATGAAGCCAAAGCCGAGGCCAAAGATAAAGCAGAGCTGGATGTAGAGGCAAAGCTAGGAGGGGGGCCCACTTGGAACCGATAGCACCCCCAGTTTCTGTAGCATTCCTGCATCCCTGGGACTGCCAACAAATCACATCGGACGTCCCCTTAGTCTTCATACACTGAAACGCAAGGTCTTCAGTAAGAATTGTATTTGCGGACTAGCTAGGTAGTAGACATCACTCATCAGATTCCCCTGACAAGTTCGCACGCAAACCGATCGTCCTCCAAGCCAGGCCTCTTAGGCTGGGTGCGTACATGCTCAGGTCGTCTCGCTTGCTCGATTCACACTTACACTACAGAAGAGGGACTGTGGGGACACACCGCCAGTGTGAAGGAAGCAGGATGTCTCAGCTGTGATGCTGGTTGGATTGTTTGTATGTTACACGAATATTCGTGGGGTTGTCTTGACCCTGACTTCGGCTACTCGGTCTTTCGTTTTCTCATCTGCAAGCAAAACTGGCTGTATAGATCAATGTCGATATTCCATTATTGTAGTTATTAAAAAAAAGATGTCTTCTACGGGGTCATTCAAGTTGGAAATGAGAAGATGGGCATCCTATGCCCTCATTGACAATAGCTGGAAGGGAGGTGAATGTGCTGTCAAGAAAGCACTGCATTGATAAAGGTGAGTAAAATGAAAAAACAAAAACAATACGAGATCTTGACGTATGGTGTAAAGTGTACCGCACCATCATCCCTGCAGCTCATGCGCATCCACTCTAGCACGGCAGACATCCTTGGTCGTACCTCCGGATCCTTGCTCATAAGTGCTCTTGATATCTGAAGGACCGTTGCGCAATCCGCAGAGGGATGGCAGCCATCACATAGCTCTTCCAAAGTCCTGCCGCAGCTCCACAAATCAGCAAGTATTGGTTTATAGGGTCCCTCATAGACCTCCGGAGCGATATACCCATCTGTACCAATAATGCCCTTGTATGTTGTATCCATGCCATGGACACGAATGGAGACGCTGAAATCAATGATGGACAAATGTCCACCTTCTGGCAGGATGATGACGTTTTCTGGTTTAATATCCATGTGGGCCACATTGTGTTCGTGCATGAATGCGATCGCCTCGACGAGTTGCAGTGCCACAGACCACAGTTGTTTGTCATGATTCTTCAACAAAGTCAACCATCCGCCCGCGAGAGGCATTGAGATGATAGTGCCCCCCTCCACGGGCCAAAACTGGACACCAGAGACTGTGTGGTTTGATGGCGACTGGATATCTGTGAGGTATTGGAGTACCGAGATTTCCCCATCTTATTTGATGAACTTGAGGAACCCGTGTTTGTCTCCGGTCTTGCTTACAATGGCAGCAAGATGAGGATGCTAGAGGAAAACGTCAATACAGGATGACGGCCCAGATAGCGTGACTTACCTCATATGGAATGAACTCAACCCTGTAGTCCATCCGGTGTAAAATGCTCTGAACGTCCTGAGCTTCGAAGACACCCAGTTCACCTGCATCTTGCATTCCACCAGATCCAGTGACTTCCTCCCTCACCATGTGTAAGCTACCTCCGACTGTCCTCTTTGACTTTATGATAGTAGAGAGAGAAACAACCTTTGTTGCACCCTTGCAGAGCATACTTAACAGACCTTCCTTCTCCTTGTCCAGCTCCATGCAAAGTTCAGAGATTCGTCCAGCTAAATTATACATGCCTTGTAAAAAATGTATTTGGTCGTCTTGTACCCTCAGGTTGAAATTTTCCTGAGAGACAGATACCTACATGCTCATTTGAGTAATGTGTCTCTCAGAACAGATATGGTCACTGACTGAGTCTTCATCTCCCATTTGCATGGCAATATACTGACTTGCAACCATATGAATGTCCAAGTAGATCGCTGTAAGATAAATAGTTAGTTGAGGTGTGGGTGCGAGTAAGACTCGACCCAAGGGGTTCCTAGCAAAGGTAAAGGTTGAGAAGGGGTTGCTATAACAGACCTCAGTGCGAGAGGATGAGTCCAGTTGATTCTAGACTCGAAGAATAGATGGATCAGAGTATCCAGTT
>JBBPTW010000702.1:0-10252 GCA_038094575.1 Phylloporus cf. nigrescens
TGGATACTTGTCTCAAGGTTTCCTCTTTGCACAGCAAGTAACATTAGTGTTACCACTTCTGTACTCAGAGCAATCCCTGTTTCCACAACCAATGTGTCACATGATTCACCATTCTTGTGCATATCTGTAGTATACTTCATTGCAACACAATATACACATGGACATCACTCACTTTTCAGCCTAACATATCTTGGTGAATGGATCTTGATCACATTCAAATACTGCTCTTGGAAGACCTTCTCTACTTCATAAATCATCTTTTCTGGGGTCAGCTCAACATCTCCCATCGAGTCTTCCAAATTCATCTCAACATCAAGCTCGAATTGGTCATACTTGGTGAACACTGCAATCACAGGCACTGTGCACATGTGTAGCTCAAAGTGTACAACACACCTGACTGTACATACCATTTTTGTCTGGACAGATATCACCAAAGAACTTCATGTCGGGACCAGGCCGACAGTTATCCATTGGCACGCAGTACCTGAAAGCTTTGTTAGTTTGTATTTGAAGGATTAAAGTAACAAACCAGATAGCATGTAGTCTATCCTGGAGCTTTCGTGCAGCTGCCTTCTTCCGCACAAATTCTTGCACCTTTTGCAGCTCCTCCACATTTCCGGCCTCGAACCCACACGAATCATGGAAAACATATCCCGTATGACTCGTGAAGTGAAGCTCGTCCTCGATGTTATGATCGCCGCGCTTAATAGGCAGCCATCACAGATCTGCTCGCGATTAATGGTCATTGTCGACTCACCTCAGTCGTTGGATTGAGCTGGATCTGATTGACTGATAAGGTCGGAAACATTGAACAGCGGGTGATCTCCACCTACCTCCTTGCGACGACCACTTTGAGCGTCGACCCGATATACTTTCGGATTCTCGGTCGTGTTGCAGACCCTTTGCAGGATGGACGTCTTCCCTGCATTCGCTCGACCGACAATGAGAACTCGAAACTTGATGTCCGATGGGACGTTGAAACGAATTGGTGCCTGGCTCATGACTGAGAGTGGATGTAATCGAGAGAGGTAGGATGGGTGACGGGCGATAGGTGCGTGTGTACAAACTCTGGAACCCCCAGCCCTCGTTTCGCTCTCCGCCTCGGATTGTTCCAAGAGAAGCATAGATAAGGATGAACACGAGGTCAAGCCAAACTCGTGGGATCAACTTCGGCGGCATTGCGGTCGCAATCGGCCAGTGGTTCTGAGTGAGGGAACGTCGAACCGATAGTCGGGCTCAAGTTTCCGAAACAATGAAATCCAGTTCACCCCTCAGTCTTAACTCGTCCCAAATGGATATTGTTCGGCATTAATGGAGAATAACAACGAACATACTTGTAATACAGACTTCAACTTGCTGTGTGACGGTGAATGGAAGAACATGGATTGACACGTGTGCAACCGCGCACAGCGCACAGTCGGCAAGGTCAATCAGTGTATAGGTATGCTGTCGCCGAGTCAAGTCAACAGGTGTGCGCAGAAGATGGCCAACCGACGTACGATAACCCAGGCGCGGTATAAAGGGTGCCACACCTCAACCCTTCCTGAAACGCTCGTTCAGGGTGCGCCGATGCCTACATCCTGGTCCCAATCCGACCTTGCTCAGTTGGTCACCGGTGTAGACACAAGGAATGGCGAATGCCACTCACCTGGATACCCCGAACCTATACTCGACTGGAGATCCCGATTGTCCTCACGCGCTCGCAGACATTCCAACCTACAAGTCGTCTGCCTCTCTCGCGTGTCATGGTCGCCTTCGTTCGGACGTTGACCCTGCCAACAAGCGGCCCGCAAGCGTTCAGAACAGTTCGTGCAACAAGTGTATACACTCACCCATCGGCCCCGAATGTGTCCCTGCACCCGAATCGCAAGATGCGGGACGTGCTGTTTGAGGGGGATTCACGACATATCCGAGTCGGAGCAGTGAGGCATCCCGAAGCCAAGGTCCGTGTGTGCGTGGAAGGCACTAGAGGTATATCAAGTTGACCGGCCACGTTTGACGCTTTGTCGAGGTCTGCCGTAGACACGTTTGCTTCGCGCTACGGCGTTGAGTTAACTGTTGATCATAAGATATCAATACATACGGCGTCCGTATATTGACGGGAACAGACGTGCCGTTTCAAATAGATTGCTATCGAGCGGGAAGTGCTTCAAGCTTCAAGGGCTTGTGTGCCAGTGCGTGATTGGACCGCGCGGTAATCTACAGACTGCCTGATTACATCCTGGGTAACGATGAGAACGGAGTGTGAAATGTTGAAAGATTGAAGTTAGAGACGTAGTCTGAATTGCCTTCGGAGGCTCGACTGACTTGGAGCCTCTGGCACGCAACCTCCACGTACTAACAACCGTACATAATCGTGATCATACGAAGTACATGCAATGATACATAAGACCTTGTATCACAACGTTCACCCCGATCTGCATTCACCCATCTCTGGAACTGCCTATTCACTCAACAGTTCGTTCATCTTCTGCCGGAAACTCTCTTGACTGAGTGTCTTGTTGCCGTCGTACGACGACCGGCAAGAATCATGATTTTCCATGCATTTTTTTGAAGGCGCGTACTCTTCGAACGCTGCCCTCAAAACTTCCCAATTTGTCGTCCCCACCAGATCGGGTTTGAGCGTGAGGTTGAATAGTGCCCTCAACACCGATACGAGGTCAACACTATATGCCATGAGCAGGCATTCGACCTTAGGTCTTTCAGAATAGTTCGTTAAACACACTTCGCGGAGGCCAAGCAAAGACTTACATGCGTTGCGTGATGGCATCCGAAATCCACTCTACGAAGAGATGGGACAACCCCAAGTCGGCTACCGGGGGAGCAGAATGAATTGTACTCGCAGTGACTAGGTTCACGAAGTGAGTGATTTCATCCAGGGCTGGTGCGCTAGCGAGAATACGTAAAACGTATTTGCGACCAATGAGGTGAAAGACATACCAAGTGTCGGATCCAGTCCAAAGGTCCTGGACGAGATACAACATGAGCTGTTGGAACTTTCTTCCGTCCAGAGTCTGCTGGAGTCATCCAACAACGACCATGTAAACAAAAACTCGTCTCACCTTGTCCATGTCCTTGAAGTTCCAACACGTAACGATGTCCTGGTGAACATGAGCAAGACATCGCCGAAGCGAGATGCCCCCTGCGCCAGGATTGCTACCGGCAAGCGCATGATAGTAGACTTCCTTGCTGTCAGACATGGAACAGGAATGGGCCGCTCATCACACGTACAGTTGACTCCTTTCCTTGATGTGAAACGAGTCAGAAATTTGGAACGTGAATGAGAAGGTGGTACCTACTCGATGCATGCTTGCACCTTGACAGGGACACTAGCTCGCTGGGCAACTACCCATGTCACCCATGCATCGCCCTTGAGTTGGTCCTGGACGACTCTGCGGGTTAGATCGACCAGGTCTGTTGTCTTGCTTTTGTGACCGGGGGGAACTGGATGGCGTCAATGATAATCACCACCCGAGTCCAGATCACTTACTGGAAATGTGGGTATAGGGCGGGATGGGAATATCACGTTGGCCCATCGACTCGCCGAGAGACTGCACACAGGCATTAAAAGCACTTCTGGCATCATCTTGGCTCATGGCTTGAAGCTTCTCCTCGTCCAGCTGGCCCAACTTTTTCTTCAATATTTTTTCCTTTGACCTGACTAGTAAGTCGTACTTGGTGAAAACGACTACCACTGGAACTATCGTCGCGAGATGGTCAGTAAAGGCTCCATCCAATGCGAGCTCAAAAGGACAAACTTCCAAGTTCGTAGGCCAGTTTCAGCAACTTCTTGTCGCCTTCCTCCAAGATGCGACCACCGGCTCGTGGAGTCTCTATAGTGAGCCTGTATACAGTGAAGTCCGAGTAGAGTGCAATGGAGCACCAACTTACCATATGGCGTGCAACCGATCCTTTAAAAGTTTCTCTTTGCGTCGTTCTGTGAGGAACCGAGCAGCGATACCAAAATTAATGTCGTCTCCGGCTTCGAAACCCATTGAATCATGTAAAACAAAGTACTTGTTTTCGTCGGAAACGAATTCCTGGTTGATGGATGCTTGCCCAACTGCATATTTGGATATTTTCTGGTGGAATGGCAGCTATCAGGTATGGAGGGGAGGTGGAAGGCAATGGCAACTTACGGCCTCCTTTATTCCGAAGATACAATTAACCAGAGAGGATTTTCCAACTCCCGTCTGTGGCGAAGGTCAGCGAACACGGGTGTATGCTGAATAACGGCTTACGCGTCCTACACACAATATGCGGAATCTACGAGAGGGTATGAGAAATCTCGAAATTTTGGTGCCAGAACACCAGCCACATCGGTTGCTCACCTTGGAATATCCTTGAGAACTTCTTGGAAGGCCGAATCAACATTCATGCTGACTTTATGGAGTGGGGCCGTCGACTGAACCTTGGAGGGTGAAGGGGAAGGGAAAGGGCAGGATCTATCATTGGTTCATTGCCACTAATCTGAGGCTGAGGTACCTCTCACTGCGTGTGGGCCATTTTAGGAACCGCTATCAGCAAACCACATGGATGATCGGGGTGTATCGGGAAAAGCCGATTAGCCACTGTAATTCGCCTTCTGGCTTATCAACCATTCATCCTTTCCACGGCATCGTCAGTACTAGTCTTTGGCAATCACATACCATTAGCATCACATCAACCTCACATTTCCTCGGCGTGGTGATGCGCGAGTCCCTATCCAGAAACACTGTGGTCATATCAAGTTGGTGATTTAGTCTAGTGGCCCGGAAAGCACCACGCTAAGATCTCTGGTCAGATCGGTGACTTGACCAGAGATCCTAGCGTGGTGTTTCCCCTCCATACACGGACCAGCGGGCTTCCGTGATGAGTATGTCTTTTACACGAAGCACCCCAGCAACGAGGGAACTACATCATGCCCCACTTCTGGGCTTTTACGTCAAAGTACTAATCCATCATACATACTCATATCCGAGCCAGTCCCGAAACATTCGTTGACTATACACCTCACCACTATGCCAGCTAGAAATGCACTGTTCTCGTTGGATGCACCGTGCATGTCCCTTGAGCTTGGACAATTTGCTACGTGCAGTAGGCGAAGATTGATGGCGGACATAATGCGGGTGATGGCGGGAACATGTTGACGCTCTCCCTCGGTCGATCCCAACAATGAAACGATGGGAGATTCGTGGTCCTCTCTGTTGGGGACCCACCTTCAGCTCGTTTCTTTCACTCTCCGTGTATTCATCAACCAAATTCCAGGCGAACACCCCGTGCGGGCAAGGTGGGAATGAAAAGTGGGCCCCTCCAAGCCAGGACCTCCAAGAATAACTGCTTATCAAGATGTGTTGGCGGAGCAATCGATATGAATGCATTCTTGTGTCGGTTAGGGATTTGCCAAAATTCCCTTATACGAATGCAAACATGCATTTCGGTTTCCAGCGTCCCTTCCCCTCCCTTGCTAGCGCGCCCACTGACCTGGGAATGCCAAGGTAAGTGCAGTACATCATAGCGTTTGGATGATTGGCGTGCATCATTACCATGCTCGGCTTGCTGACCCATACACTCTCAGGAAATGTGGTGCCTATGTTTATCGTCTGCGCCTGCGTTCAGGTGCATACCTGACCTCTTGCCAGCAATCATGTGGGATAAGTGTTTGACTGATTTATGAAAACACGATCCGCCTGCTTCCGATTGGTCGCTCGCTCCCTCGGACATGTCGGCTGCAATATGGATGATGGTATCTACGGAGCAGGCTGCCAAGTAGTGGTAAGATCGTCTTTCTTACTAAACAGTGCAAGATATTCAGTGTCTGAAGCGAAAATCAGGGACAAGTACAGACATGGAAGTCGCTGTGGTAGAACAAGACAATGACGAAGAGGCGAGTGTTTTTAGCGCCACATACACCCGATCAACGGACAACCCCAGGTTGATGAGAGACGATTGATGCTTCATGCCGTTCTCGTCTGGTGCGTTCTTAATGCGGTCGTTGCAACTATCTTGTTCCTGTTCTGATGGCCCATGTTAAATCAGATGGGCTGGACCTCTGGCGTATCTTTCTTTAAGCCGCTCCGGGATACTACCCCCGAGCTATTTCTGTAGTGCCACTTTGGGCCGAAAGAGAATAATGTGGTCCAGGACGCCACAGGCATTACAGGCTCTCTTCACCTTCGGCTTTCTTGCTGCTTACCAACTCTGTCATGCCAGGCTAAAGCATGAGCTATCTGTTCCCCTTCACAGGTTGTTG
The DNA here is from genome assembly GCA_038094575.1 of Phylloporus cf. nigrescens. NCBI lineage: Eukaryota > Fungi > Basidiomycota > Agaricomycetes > Boletales > Boletaceae > Phylloporus > Phylloporus cf. nigrescens. The sequence continues at coordinate 6,233 of JBBPTW010000702.1, forward strand.
TGCCCAGGCCTCACATTCCCAGGCTCGGGTTGGTCTTCCCCAAGCACACACCACTTGATACATGGTATTTCATGACCAAGGCATTGGTCCTCATGCCCCGTTTCGCAATCCCGCTGAGGATCGCGAGTGCGTATGCGCCTGCAACGCGGTACCAGTACGGGTTTTATATGCCCAGTCAGTTGGGTAGACGTCTGCTGTCAGGGCGGAGAGTTGGGTGCATGTTCATACAGTCACACGTTCATGTCCACTTTCATCCTGATTCTATTGACGATTTTGTGTGCAGTTTCGGATCTTTTTTTGCTGATAACCATACACGTGGTAGGCACACTGGCAGTATGAAGAGCGGTCACCGGCGGTCATCGGTGTGGTTGACTGGGATCAATGCATCACGTGGTTGCCTTGTGGGTACATTTTCGACACAGATAGTTTTTTTTATTGATTCTGATGAATGACCAGTGACTCAATTTCATCCCATCGGCCATTGTCGCTGAACCCTACTTTCATCCGTCAGGTGACATGGTCACTGAGTGCTGAGTGCCCACCTCGGGAGTTTGGACTACTGTCGGAGATGTCAATGTAGGTCGGGACGCGGACTCTAGTTCGTTCCTGCTGTATGTATACACACATACATGTCAATATCTTACCACGGTTCACCGCCCCACGCTGTCTCACCAATGTCTCAAACTCCTCGTTGCGTGTGTTAGAATGGTCCAAGCGATGGCTAGATCCCCCAACGCAGGCACCACACCCTGGGCATGTTGACGCCTGCATCTAGTTTATCCAGTTAGCATGCTCATCCCGAGCAACGACGAGCTCGTCGAAAAAAATCACATACCTCTGTAATGACAAACGCATGTCCATTTGGACAGTTGTAAAAATGACCTGCGTGTGCTGGTAAAACGGCTCGTCATAAGCCAATATCAGAGTGAAACCAGGCCGTCACTCACAAAAATTCAGCACCTGAACAATAAAAATTCGTTCCCGAGGCGAGACGGGTTGGTAAAATGTGTCCATACGAATTGAATGTCTGATCTCTCCCCACTCATCTACGATGTCCCGTGCGACGCTCGAGAAGTTCGTCTAACCGCGCCATCTCCTCTGCACCTATCTTTGCACGGTGCTCTCGAATCATCCGCGGATTTCAGTAATTGGTCCTTTTTCAAACCGGTAGAGACAGACTCAAGAGTCGTCTGGACAGTGCCGAGAGAAAACGACATTGCGCTCCAGAATGTTTACTCGCTTGAAGACACGACCGTAACGGGGAGGGGTGACCTCCGCGCGACAGGTAGGACAAGTTGGTGGTCGCCTGAATCCGATAGGCGACAAGAGACCAGCTGGCGGCTCTCGCTGGTGCCCAACAAGTTGAAGCGACAATAGCCTCACGTCAAACCTGCCAGTGACCCAGATGCATGTTTGATACAATGAAGAAAGTTTTGCTCGGATTGAATAGGTGTATATTCAGTACTGCGCATTCCAGACACGAAGGAGACGTAAGTGAATGGGAGCCTAAGGTCCGACGTGACCGGATTCGGGTAGTCCGGAGTCTATGAAGCTGCCGGAGATGCAAATGTCGACAGTTTACCGATGCGCCTTATGCCACAGTACGATTCCGAAAGTCGGTGAGGTGAGCTCGTGCTTTCCATCACTGGCAGCAGGAGTCGCTATCCCCAGAAGCAGCATCTTCGCCAAGATAAACCTCACAAAATTTCTCCCTGTTCACTACTGCGGATGAGTTTACAGCACACCTATTCGTGACATAGTCCCAGGAAAACTAGAGTACACGCCAAACATCACCGTAAGTTGATACACCCCACCAAGGTCATGGCTTCAACAATGCAGCCGCCTTTCGAACCATCTCCTCAAAGCTTCTCGCCCCGCTCTGCACCACCCCTGCCTCCACGAACTCTTTCGCCTTTTCGAACACCAGTTCAAATAGATCCGGCTCGCCTTCTAGATGTATCTTCATGTATGCCGCGACGACGACGGTCGCCCATACCTTCTTGTCGACCCCAAGCTTGTCTGCCTTGCCTAGCACATCGTCCCCAACGAGTTGAGTGAGGAGAGGAGAGGTCGTGAACGAGCCGTCCACGTCCATCAACAAGAAGAGATCATAGACCTCCTGTGGAATGGGTACCCGAGGATCCGGGACCCTTGGATGCGTGCTATTGCTGGCACCAGGGCCAGGAACACTCTCGTCCGGCAGAAACTCGGGAGAGGGAGCGCGTTCGATTGGGTCGTGGAATCGAGGGAGGGGACTTGGGGTACGGGAGGCCGTCCAACATGCGCTGCAACTTGAAGATCCTTCTAGGGAGCTCAGAGTGGAAAGGGAGTCAGTGCTGGCATGAGGTGAGGGACTCTGTCGTCGTCGTGGACTGGGAGTACGTCTACGTCTGTTCCCACGACCTCTACTGCTCTCGCTGAGGCTAGAATCGAACCCGTCAAGGGCGCCAGGGAACCTGGGTCGGTGACGAAAACGGGGAAGGAAAGTTGTTTGTGTCGTCCTTGTTGATGCCACTGAACCACTGAATAAGCCGGTGAAGGACGTAATGAGGGAGGAGAAGCCGCTAAAGAGATCATCAAGGAAAGTGGGGGACTCGGGCGGCTTATCGTCCAGGGAATCCAGGTTGGTCTGCGGGATTCTTGATCTGGCCCATGCCATGCTGCCACCTCCTTGTACCCTCCTTCGTTCATTCCCCCTCTGAGTGGCAACGAATGACGTATACTTGCTCACGAGCTGGTATGTCAAGCCTAGCCTAACTATCCCAGCTCTTCGTAGGTCATCCTCGGAGACCAGCAAGGCATCGCCTGGAGCTGGGGTGGGGAGAAGCCCACCTGGGCTATCCAGCTCTTTGATAAGCTTTCGCGCAGCCAGCGAGTGAACAATAGGGACGATCGAATCTTCGTTAGTATCGCGGAATGGTTTCACCTTCGTTACACCGAGAACTAGCTTTCGTGGCTCAGAAACGCCTTCCAGTTTAGTGATCAACTTGACAGAGGTCGGGACAGTCCTAAATGATGTTATTGCGAAGACCGTAAAGCGAAGACCAGAAAAAATCTTTGTTAATGCATGAGGAGCTTGTTGTACCGGAGGCGGAGGCGTGAGCGCAGGGATACCTGCTGGGAGGTTCAATGTCGATGGCGGGGAAAAAGAGATCCCCGGACTCGAGGTATCATATCCCCATTCGATATCGACGCGTTCTATATTCTTCGAGCGTCCGGCATTCAAAAGACGAGCACACTTTCCGCAAATGTCTTCTGCGAGAAGTGCAAACAAATACTCCCCATTGCCCCACCGCGCGAGCTCAGAGCATACATCGGAGGACACCCCAGTTCCAATACCAAGAACAAAGAGACGCACTGGTGCCTGACGTGGTGAATTCTGGATAGCGTTTGAAATAACAACCTGGGGGTTGAGTCGCTCGCCTCCCTGAAACCATTTTCAGAGCAAGAGGATTTACGAGCTTGGTTACGTACATAGATTTGGCCGTCGGTGAGCAAGAAGACGACCGCTGGGCGATCCAGCCCACGTGAATTGAATGCTAACTGAAGAGCATTGGGAATTTCCGTTCCACCAAGGTCAGCGCCCATAGTCGCCACATGTGATGTCTATAATCATAATGTCACTTAATAGATGGCTATGACTAGGTGAAAGGGGGTGTACCGCTTCAGTCAAGGAACTTGGATTAAGTTCACGGCTGCTTCTCCATAGGCTTGTGGCCTGATTGCCAAAGCTGAGAATATTGAAAGTAGTCTGCGTAGTAGGCAACAGACGAAGTAGCATAGTGAGAGTCCGCTTGGCAGTGTTAATCGAGCTACCCCCCATGCTGCCGGATCGATCAATGACGAATATATACTCCTGAGAAGGAACCTTGGGAGTTTGGAACTTGGGGACAAGGGTCAGTTGCATTGCAATGGTAGAGCCCTCCCCATCCCTCCCCGCACCAAGTACTTCCGCAAAGCACCTAGGTTTATCCAATCCTGCAGCATGTATGGTGATTACGAAGTCGCTGGTCAAGAACT
>JBBPTW010000704.1:0-10229 GCA_038094575.1 Phylloporus cf. nigrescens
ACGCGTTTTGGGGTATAATTGCGCAGCCAATGGCGATGAGGTGTCATATGAGAAGTGGCACCTGAGTCTGCATTCCAATCAAGATCAGCATCGAGCTGAATTGAGGAGGAGGTAGGGTTGGAGGAATGACTGGAACGAATACTCGCATTTCCTGCATGTTCAACTACGTCCTTGGCATCCTTGGAGGCAGCAGAGGCAACATTGGTAGCAGCGGAAGTGGGTGAGGTGGAGGCAGGGCTGTTAGCAGCGGTCTGGGCCTGGTTAGGCTTTCTTCCCTTGCGCTTAGAGTTCCTGTAGTTATCCCTAGCACGTTGCAATGCGAAGCACTTGCAAGAACAATGACCAGACTTGTCACAGAAGGTGCAGGGGAGATTTGGGTTGCAAGAACAAGAGGGAGGGCCAGCAGAGAGGACAGAGTCAGAAGAGATCGGTCCAGAGCCATCAGGACGAGGGCGACGATTGATTTCCTCTGTTTGGAAGGCAGCTTTGACCTTCTCCTTGTCGAGATCAGTGAGAAGTGCAAGTGAAGAGGTGAAGTGGTAGAAATCAGGACCAAAGGCATGAATCATGGGCATACAAGCGAGTTCATCGTCGAGTTTGATCAATGTAAAGGTAGAATCGCGCAGTTCCTGAATTCTAGCCATTCCGTGCTCGACTCTGGCAGTCAATGCAGTAAGGGACTCCTCAGGACGCTTCCTGATGCTAAAGAACTCATCATAGGCAACAAAGCGAGTTCCGGGCTTTTGTTGGACATAGAGGGTTTGGAGAGCGATCCAAGCAGCAGTAGGGTCGTCCTGGTGCTTCTTAATATGAACGCGCTGGTCAGGAGCGACGTTGAGCAAGAGTTCACCAGCAGCCTTGTCCTGCTTGACATCCCAGGCATCCTGATCCACACCAGCTGCTGTAGGACGAGATTCCTTGCCATCCACAAGCCTCCAGAGGCCCTTGGAACGAAGAAGAGCCTTCATTTCATCGCTCCAAGTGTTGTAATTGGTGCCATTCAGTGGCTGAATGCCATGGTGTGGTTGTTGTTCAGAAGACATTGCAAGAAAGTGGATAGGAGCTCCAAGATATAGGGGTCTATAAGGATTCCGAGCGTTGTACAGCGACGAGATCAAGAGATAGCGACGAGCTGACAATTGGGACGGATAGATGAGACCCAGTGGGGGATGTTTGCTTATAGGCAGGACAGAGATTGTGGGGCAGGGTGAGGAGATATAGGCCAATGTTGGGAAAAGGGGTACTCCAGAAAGATGATGCCGTTGAGAGACAATGCGATCAGATTTTCACGGATATGTAGATGCGTTCCGAACCGAAATGCGGCGTAGAAGACGATAGAGACCAGAATGAGGGTGATTGACCGAGTGGTTGATGAGTTATGATAGGAAAAAGGTGGCTGATAGCGCACTAGGAGGCCAAGATGCTTTCCAATGGTATAAACTGATATCCTCTCAATGGATCAACGCGAAAATTGAGCCAGGTATGGATTTGATGATGGGGAATCGAATGGTGGTATCAATGAGGCTTAGATCTGCGTCGATGTTGCGCGATAAGGATTAGAGCGCAGGGCTCATAACCTGTTAAGGTGTTCTCAGGACGCTCAGGAAACCAATTCTGGAGTCCACTGTGAGTAACCAAAGAGGAAAGAACAGTGGACTTCCAGGATAAGTGCGGTTCTGGAATAACAAGTGTAAACAAAGAGCCACAATGAATGTGAATGTATTAAGGGTCGCTTCTGTATGGGTAGAGCGACCACATTAAGGTGAATCAACTAGAAAAAGTGGTGAGTATATAAAGTGACCATAGGGAATTCAATGGGAGCAGTTAGAACATCAACACGGCATTCAAAGAGTGCCAAATCACAAATCTTAACAGTTATCAAATAGACTCTCTGCGACCAGGAACTGAGCAGCTTGCTGCATCAGGTCTGCACAGCATGTTGGTACAGTCGCTTGACATGGTCTTGCCAAGGAAGATGAATATAGCCTGCAGCACAGGCAAAGATCTGTTCCCTGCGTTCAGTAAGTACAGCTGTCACCACAAAACAATATATTCTCACTGAAGTGGATGGGCAAATATAGATTCATGAGTTCACCATTGTGGATGCACCAGGTGTAGTTTAGATAAGCAGATTGACCAATAATGATGGTGACCAGCACCGAATATATGAGGAATAAAAGTCAGTGGGCGATGTCAGCAGGTAACAACATCTCCCAGCAATATACCCACTGCCTCCTGAGTCATCATAGGCTCCATATCAGCAAGCACAATAAGCCTGTTTACCTAACATTAACACCAACAATTAACAGGAAATTAAGGCATTGCTGGACAACGCTGTTGAATCTTACTCTCCAGCTACTGGTTGGATGCTGCACTATCCTAATCAAATGCACAAAAAAAACAAGGATGACTGGACAATTTGAGCACTTCATTGCCATCAAAGGTATGTCACCCTTTGGCCATACTACCAGTGTAAGTCCCAATCAAGTGGAAGAACAATTAAGCACCCTGTTATCATTGGAGATCACAAGATAGGGGGGCATTACAATCTGGATTGGGGGTAAGAATGATGGTGCATTCTATTGCCATTGGGGGCTGCTAGGTTGGGTACTCTAATATGAACTACTAAGAGCCATGACTATGAATGCCGAACAAAAGAATATACTTGAGAGAATAGACAAAAGAAGAGACAAAAGAAAGTACAATGAACAGTTCAGGGTTTCCTCATTTTACTTCATATTTCAACGCTCTGACCCTTCAATCTTGTTATCACAAGATTCACGACTGACTTCGGAACACCATGGACTTTGTACCAGGTGTGCTTGACAATATTTACAACGTTTGGTCAAGTGACTTGGACACTCCAGGAAGAAGGCACCCTGAGAGTTCCTTCTCCAGTGATGAAGACAATCCAATGTCATCATCACCTCCCCATGACCTCTGTTATCACAATTCTGGACATGTCACTATTTATGCCAACTCAGATATTCATACCCCTCACCCTATCAGTTCCCGGTGGTTCTGCCAGCATCATGATCCCCACATCACCCACAAACAACAGGGCCACTTCTGAGTTACCTAATGATTACCTCTTGATCCCTCTTGATCCCTGGGGGTTTCGGACTCAGACATGTCACTACACCTGTGTCATCCATGCCCATGTTGCCTACAAATATCTTGCTGTTTCTCCCCAATACTACTGACCAATCAGTGACCGCTCAAAGAAGAAACTCGGAGATTGATATGGTGGAGAAGGGAATAAGATCAGTCATCACTGCTCAGTCTCAGTTTGATTCTAATGCTTGATCAAGTATTTTGTCGTCTCAACAAAGCGCCACTATGAGGAGGCTGACTTCTCAATGTCCCTACGTCAAGAACTATATGCAAAGGAAGAAAAAATCTATCAGCTGAAAGGAAAGTTGCGACAACAAGGACATGTAAGTCTTTCAAATCATGTTTTGGTTAAGTCAATGTACATGTTCATGGGTTTAGTCACATCAGGTGCAACACCATGAGGCACGGGAGAGTATGTGAACACACCAGAATGAGATATCCATCATTCAAACAAACCTTGAAAAGAAGGATCAAGAAATCACTACCCTCTGGTAAGAACTTCAGGTAAGATTTTTCAAATCTAATGACATTGTTACTAACGTTTAGTTCGCCTTAGTCACTTGATTTACTGTGTCAGAGGCTCAAGGTATCACAGCAACAGCAGGCCCAACAACATGCCTCGCAACTTGAAGACCTCTGCAAGCACTTCCAGGTAGGTATCATCAAATGCACTAAGGAATATTACTGATCTATAATTCATTTAGGCACAAGTGGAAAAAATGCAGGCAAATCAAGCTGCTGACATTGAAACTCACATTCAACAAGAGGTGAAGAAAGTTACCACAAAGGTCAAGATATCAGTTCAGACATATTTACATGCACATATCAACTGAATGTGAGCAGGCTAAGAAAGAAAGGGAACTAGCTAATATAGAGCAGCACCATATCCATTTCAAGGACCCTCAGGTAACATTGCTCAGTCTTGATTACTTGCTATAGTTGTACTGATGACGTGAGATGCAGGTGCATGGATTACTGTGTTGTGCTCTCATCTCCAATAACCATAATTCTTCCCCCCTATTGGTAGGGCCAGACACCCTACCATGTTCCTCACAACAATGGCCCTCACCAGCACATTCCTCCCCATCTGCTCACTCTCTTCTATCAACTTGTCCTCCCTCACAAACTCATCTTTCTTCATTGGCCCACTCTCCTCCACTGATTCATCCTCTATTAGGTTGCCTCTCATTGCAAGCTTTCCTGACGATCAATGCTATTAAGAGAATTAGAAAAATGTGTGGAATATCTCAGAGGACACACCTAATTGGTGTAGGAATTGAGGTAATAGTATGCTAAGTGCTAGCTATGAGGCTTACCTTTTGTTAGGAACACCAGGTTCCACAAAAATCCACGACATCAGACATAGAAGCACTCTTTAGTGGTAATGAAGATAACAAGACCTGAGTGAATGCTGGTCCCACACCTGACCCCACTAGAATAGTAGAAGCATTGGTCAAGGGGATGGAAGCTGTTTTCCAGAATATCTTGAGCAGTGGGAGAGTCATAAGTTCAAGCTCGAGATGTACATCAAGGCAAAAGAAACTAGAAGATGGTGCAGTTCAGCTTGAAAGGACTACTAAATCAAGTCAGCACTGTGATTTTATTCTGGTAAGCCTCAATGACATGGTATCATGGCACATAACTGTAAGTCATTACAGAGTGAAGTCTGTCATCTTTTTAAGGATAGCCTTGGAATTAGCCAAGATATGGACTTCATCACACATTAGCCTGCTGATCTTGAGGATGTCCAAGCTTATGAGTATGAGGACGGACCCAGCCCTGACATGAACATCATTGCATTTGACCTCTCTTGGAATGCGTCATCACCCTGGAACACTTTTATTCTTGATGCCTTCCATCAAGAACTACAGATTCACTGCAATTGGGAGAATTGGCTGATCAAAAGGTCCAACAACTACCTGTGAGAAATGCTCAAGCAACAATATAAACAGCTATATACTGTATGGCGGAATACCCAGCCACAAATTATGTCCTGTGATACCCTTGAGACACCAGTGGAAACAGAACTCCACTTGGTTGAGGATAGGAGCCATGCTGGAAAAGAAAGTCAGCAGAACAACTGTTGATGAAATGTGAGTCAACTTTTAACATGTTAATACAGCACATTCTAATCCTTTTCCCCCTTAGAAATATAAACAGTGGGACACTGTACTCAGTTGTATTGTTGTCTTGAAGGCTGACTTGTGAGAAGATGATCTTCCAGTATGGCAATGGCTCCAGTCACTCATTAAAATGCTTGATGAATATGGCATGAGCTCTGAGGAGAGTTCTGTGGAGAATGGGGTGGAGAATGTCCTCCATGTAAAGCACATGAAGTAGTGATAAAATATAGACCGAGAATTGGAAATAATCAACCTCCAGTGCATCATTGACTCAGACATTTTCTCCCAGCAAGGCTCAGGACCTCTCATGTGGAAATGCATACTTGACAACCCCATAATGACAAGGAAAGCAGTCCCTGGCCTACTATTAGCAATGTATAATGGGGTGTGGATGGCATATCTCATGCAACGTTATAAAAAAGATAAAAAGTTGGATGATGTTAAAAGTGGTGGATGTAAGTTAGACTCGTCCCGGGAGTTCCTTGGTAAGGTTGTATGAGAGAAGAGATAGCTGCAATGATATCTAAGCACATATAAACAAGTCTGGTGAAATCTGGACTTGGATGTATAACTGGAAAGACAATTTCGGTATTGGACAATAGGGTGGATAGTGCAAAGTAAGACGAATGTGAGTGAGAACCACAAGTTAAACGTCACAAAAGCTCACAGTAGAGCCTGATAATAGATGGGAAGGGAAAATCAGATAGATGTCATTAACATCTAATACAAGTATTTTATAGTCTGAACATTTCCTAGGATTTTAAGGTACAAATAAAACCAAATGGTAACAGTTTCAAGGAAACGAGATAAAACAAGTTACAATTAATCAAGAATGACAGCACAAGTCTAGCACTGACAGTATCAAGCAAACGGAAGCAACTAAGATGATTCTGGTACTGAGCTAGAAAAGGAGTAGTTAAATATTTGAAAAAGTCTCAGAGCATGCGATGGAGGATATTAGTAGTAAGCATAAATGACAGATAGTAAGTTGAAATGAGAAGAGAAGGAAGATCAATGGGGGAAGTAGCAAATAATGAAAATATCACTGGATAGTAACACTGGATATGGTGTCAGATAGTATCCCAGAAGGTTAGTCCAGTTTTGGATAGGACTGGATATGTATCAGAACAGTTTGATCACGAGTGGATAGATGCAGGACACTAAGGGATGTTTTGAAGGACTCTCTTGAACACTATGGGAACCTAGAAAGACAGGGGACAAGCCCCTATGAACATAAGGAGCACTGAGCTCCTACATTCACAGAGAACTTAGAATCTGACTGTCCCCAGTCAGTCACATGACTGGGTATTGAGGGCAGACCTTGAAATACAACAATGCCAGTGGAGTTTCATCTCAACATGTCACATCACATCTCTCTCACATCTCTCTCTCACCCTTCTTCTCTTCTCACCATCATGTCTACCAACTCAACCATTGACAACATCCTTGCCCTCAACTTCCAAGAGGATCCAAACTCAGCATGTGTCCAAGTAGCATGCATGCTCAAGGTGGCCAGCAAACGGGTCTACACCGAGGCCCTTGCAATCTTAGATGACAAGAATATGCTCCACAAGGAGTAAGAGATGTGATTGACGAGGTAGGACAGCGTTTTAGTATGTAACAGAACTTTTCACCTGCATTCAGTAATATTAACCAACTTTTCAGAAGGATTTATAGGATTGCCTGCACCAGGTGCACAAGCATGGTGCAGAGGCTTGCATAAAAGGGTGTGTTGTCATCAGCATGGAAGTGGTTCAGAAGGTGTTCAACAAATGGCACAAGGAGATCAAAGCATGCTGCCAATGGGCTAAGAAAGATGAGGTATATCTACAACAGGAAGAGAAGGAATACATGAAGACACAGACAGATCTGGCCATTGAAAGGATACTGGAAGTGAGCAAGGGGACAATGTAGCAAGTGGTCATTATTATCAGGCATTCAACAGCAGCAACAACAATGATAGAGATTCCTGAGGCTGGGCCATCACACCCAGTTTGTGCCAAGGTATATGGTCACTGGTACTGATTCTGGTTGAGTACTAACCAGGTTGAATAGTGAGCTCATCCCATTATAGAGGATAACAATGATGAAGACGAAGATGATGGCAAAGAAAAAGAGGCCCCTTCCACCAAGAAGATGTCATCAACTGCATTCACCAGAATGATTATGCACACTGAGCCATGTATCAAGTGTGCGAAGGCAAAAGAGATTTGCCAAGGGCTGCCCAACTGCACCTGCTCAAGGTGCTTGCATCTAAAGGAGAGGTGCGAGAAGTCACAGGGACAAAATTGGATGAACCAGAAGAAGAAAAAGGTAACAGATGTGAAAGGCAAGGGAAAGGTATTTAGTAAGTGAACCAGATTGTGAGTTATTGGTAGTGCTAACTAGATGACAGTTCACCCATTGAAACTAAGGTGTTGCACAATGCCCACTCCAGAAGACAATGATGAAGCCATTGTCATTGAAGATTCCGACAACATGCCTGTGAAGAAGGCACTGCCCAACAAGAAACAGCTGATCCAACACATGATGGTCCGGATGTATGAATGCACAATACCATATGAAGCTGGCCTGCTGGCCATCACCCAACTAGAGGTAGAGATACTCCAGTGGCAGGTGGATTTCAAGAAGGCTAAGGTGCAGTCAATGACCATAGGGACAAAGATGGGGAACGTGCTTGCGGAATTGGCAAGCATCCGTCGTATCTGGGAATAGAGAATCAACAAGGGTAGGCCATAGGTAGAAGTCATCGCACCGTCGTGTTTGTCTCCTGTAGCATACTTGTATTTGTATCGAATGTTATGTGTCTGTGTCTGTATCCATTGTCCAAGTCTGTTGTTTGAGTCTACCTGGATTCTAAATAAGAGAAGGAAAATAACCAAAATGAAACAGATTAAGAAAGAAAGGCTGGAGACACAACACCAGATAACAAGTTTTCACTTGATTTTTGTTCTTTGTGCATCTTTCAACATTTTCTCCTACTGGGTTATAAGAGTCTGGTTCTGGTCAACACCAGATTGAAGCTAGGCCAAAAACAAAGTGCACATTCTATGTCTGTGCAAGCAAATGAAGTAAGAGCTCTTTAACAAAGTGAAAGTGATTCCTATATTCTGTTTGTTTTCATCATTTTATAGTTTTAGTCTTTTGGTGATAAGAGATGAGAGATACTATCATATGAGTATCTGTTATGTTTCTTTAGTATTTTGTTTTGTTTTTGGGAGAGACACCAGACGAAATCCAGGATAAGATAGAAGTCATTGGACAAAATCCGGGACAGAAGCAGATATGTAGCAAAAGAAATTGGATATCATTGTTTTATGTGGAGGAAGGCTAGTCTCGAGAGACTGCTTCCTCATCCTTCTCATTGTACTCAACATCATCTTCTGCCTCAAAGTCATCCAACTCTGTATCACTCAATCTGGTAAGACTGGGTACTGGAATCGTAATCTTTGTCCTTGTAAAGTAAGGTAGCAATCAAAATGCCATATACTTCAACCTAGAGATAGTACCATCCAACTCTGCCAGCAAGTAAGATCCTCCAGTAGTCCTTTGAAGAACCACCATTGAATCCAAGTAGCGTGGTTTTGTCTTCCAGTTTAACTCTTTCTCTATTCGGGTATTCTGAATTAAGATGAGAACGCCAGGATGGAACTCATAGTCTCAGATTTGGTTTTTAAAGTGTACCTCAAATTGCTTCAAGGATGTGAACCGTAGTGCAAAGACTTTTCTGTGCATAGACTCGATATCTTCCTGATACTTTTGGAGCTATAAGGCTCTTCAAGCAATCAGGTCAGAACTAGAAACTTCATTAGAATCAGGAGCTGTCATGATCATTCCCGACCCCTATGCCTTCATCTCCAATACTGCCCTGACCAACTCCGGTCTTGTACTTTATTACTCTCTCATTTTATGCCGGAGTTACTCCGGGCCTTTGTCTCTTCATTCGGACCTAACTCCTTTCGTATTGGATAGCATTCTCCATTTCTTAGCACCACCATTCTAATTATGTATGTCCTTTTTAGTATTAGCTCTGGTCTATGTATGTCTCCAACTTCGTCACGCCACTCCATGTGTCTCCTCTATTATGATCCTATGTTCCTTGTTCTCTTTATGTTTCTCTTCATTCCTTATTCCGATCTCTGATCTGATCCTCTAGTATATAAGTTGATACTCCCCTCCTGTAACTCCTCAGTACGAATATCGACCTAGTTACCTCCTCACTCATCTCATCTCTAAGTCTCGTCCTCACTCAATCTCCAACCTCCATTTTCTCCTATCTTGACACTCTAATCCCATAAAGGACCAAACTTGAGCAAGGGCATGACATCAAAGTCCTGCACCAAGTCCTATATCTTGCACCATCTCTGTCCGACCTTCATCACCTTCGTTCTTACCTTTCCCAATCCGTTTGGATCCCATCGGACTAGTGTTCGGAGGATCCGGACTTGACAGAAGCCAGAACAAGAAATGTGGCCTTCACCAGATCAAAAGGAAAGAGGGACTCAACTCTGTGCATCATGAAGTATAGAGAAAGTCCAGTCGACTTCAGAATAGTAACATGCTCTGCCCAAAAAACGAAGTGAGCTGTCAATGGCCAGCAAATCTTCCCTCCCAGGGAACTTTTAATGATGGCCTCCTGGACATTGAAATGATGCTGTTCGCCTGAGAGTTATAGGGGGATATCTGGATATGTCAGATACCATACCAGTCGGATAGTGTATTTAGTGCTTGAACAATGTAGGAGCTGACTGCTCCTTACGTTTGCAGAAGCCATTTCTGGATCCTTCCAGCATTCCCTATTGTTCTTTAAGATATCCCTCTATGCTCCATGTCAATCTGCTTGTGATCTTAGTCCAGTTAGTCCACTGGTTCAATCCGGTTAGTCCAGTATTTAGTCCGGTATTTTCCGGTTTTGAGTCCAGTTTTTCTGCTATTTCTCATTTATCTTCATCTCTTCTACTCATATAAGCTCATGGCATGTTGCTAGAACTA
>JBBPTW010000705.1:0-10225 GCA_038094575.1 Phylloporus cf. nigrescens
TCGATAACCTGCCCTCTGGTGCACACATCAACTTCCTTGAGTTACTTGCTATCTGCTCAGCTGTGCACATCGTAACACAGTTAAACCCTACACCTCATCGAATTGCAATTTTCTCTGATAGCACCTTCGCTGTGGACAGTTTCCACACTCTACATGTCTCACCCTCCTTCAACCATGTACTTATGTCAGCAGTCGACATGATGATCTCTCACTCCATCGACATTCGTGTCATACACATTGCAGGCCACTTCAACACAGTTGCAGATGCCCTCTCCCACTTCCAATATGAAACTGTTAAAGCTAAGAGAAGACGACGACTCTCAACACCATGTGGTAACGGGATCATATTAAAGTAAATACCTAAGAGAAGACGACGACTACGAAGTATTGTGAGAATGTGCTATCATAGGTGCGGGCGGGACAGTACTCACCTCTCAACACCGTGTGGTAACGGGATGAGAGGCGAGCGTACTAGACACGAGATACTTATATCCGACCATATTCCAATGTTCGACTCCGAATGGTATTCGGATGTTCGGCGTTGTACTGGCTCCAACACTCCTCCTCAACGACGAGATTCCTCACTTGCGTCTCCTCCTCGACTTGAATCATGATACCCCCATTCGTTTCCGCAATTCTGTGAACGCCACACGGGGCAGTGCCTTGGTAAACGCGTCGGCCAGGTTCTCCTTGCTCTGTACATAATGTAGTTGTACCTTTCGCTGCACGACGCATTCTCGTATGTGGTGGCATTTGATATCGATGTGTTTCACCCGCGCGTGGAAGGTCGGGTCCTCGGTGAGAATGATCGCACCGCGGTTGTCACATCGTATCGGGGTTGCAGTTCGTTGTTCGAAGCCGATGCTCGATAGTAGGCTACGCAGCCATGAAACCTCCTGAACTGCTTTGCTCGCCGCTACATATTCGGCTTCGCAGGTTGATAGTGTCACGATTCGCTGTTGTCTTGTATACCACGTGACGAGCCCCAGTCCCAGGGAGAAACAGTAACCGCTGACCGAACGGCGTGTGTCGGTGCAGGCGGCGAAATCGGAGTCCGTGTGGCCCAGCAATCGTGCTGGGTGATCGCCACCGAGACTGAGCGCCATGTCCCTGGTGCCTTTCAGATACCGCACGACTCTTTTTGCTGCTTCCCAGTGTACGGTTCGGTAACAGTCTAGATATCGGCACAGTTGTTGTACCGCATATGCGATGTCCGGACGAGTTCCTAGGGCTATGTACATTAGGGAGCCCACCAGCGATCGGTAGGGGATTCGGGACAGGCGGACTTGTTCGTCTTGGGGAACATCGGCGTTTGGTCGTGTTAGTTGCAACCCGGGATTCATGGGCACAGACACTGGATGGGCGTCGGAGAGGCCAAACTGTGATACGATCCGGTCAATCAGCGCGGTCTGTGACAAACGCACGGTGCGGGTGGCACGGTCACGAGTGACTGCGATTCCCACGCAGAAGTGTGCGTCCCCGGCATCGGACACTTGCCATCTCGTCTCTAGTTGTGCACGGAAGTTGGTCAGCGCATCTCGCGAGTTACCGATCATGAAGAAATCGTCCACGTGTATGCTCACGATAACGATCTTCCCCTCGCGCTGTCGATAGTAGATGCAGTATTCGCATTCCACCCGGCTGAATCCCCATGCTGTCATTTCCTTGTGTAGCGTCTCGTTCCAAACGCGTCCGCTCTGTCGCATCCCATACAGGCCTTTCTGGAGTTCCCAGACCCAGTCCTCGAAGCCCGCTTCTCTGAATCCGTCCGGCTGTTCCATGTAGCATACCCCGTCGGGACCCAGACTCCCATTAAGGTAAGCGGTTTTGATGTCCAGTTGTTCCATTTCCCAATCAAGCGCAGCTCCGAGGTGTGCAAGGACCCGAAATGATTCAAGCCGTGCAGTAGGTGAGGATGTTTTCGAGTAGTCCTGACCGTACACTGCAGTGTATCCCCTACAGACGTACCTCGCTTTGAAACGTGCAGGCTTTCCGTCTGCATCTCGTTTCAATTTGAAGATGGGACGGCCGCGCATGACACGCCGTCCGGGAGGGATGGCTGATCTCGGTACTAGTTTGTAAACGCCCATGCGTCTTAGAGACGCGAACTCCTCCTCGAGTGCAGCCCGCCATTCTGATGCATGCGGTGATGCCATGGCTTCAGCGTAAGTCGCAGGGTCATCTGACGATGGCATCATAGGTGACTCCCCATCTGTCCATGCAGGTTCTGTCGTTTGTAGGATGATCTCGTCATCGTCCTCAGCGTCATCGTCCTCGTCAATTGCCACAAGACCAGGCATTCCCATCTGGTCATCTACGTCAGCGATAACATCTACGGTCACGCGTGGACGCCTCCCCCGTGGGACATAAGGCAAGTCGTTGGCCTCGCAGTATCGTTCGGATGGTACATGGGTCCGCGATGAACGCCGCGGCGGGGAAGGTCCATTCTTTGCTGTCGTCGGCATCTCGCTCTGTGTTGTCGGAGGTAAGGTGTTATGGGGCGTAGGTATGGCTGACTGTGGCAGTGGATTGTTGTCCTGATGCGACTCGATGAAGGATACATGGAAGGATACAATCACTTTACCGGATGCGCGATGGAACAGGCGGTAGGCTTTGGAGTCCTGTGAGTATCCAATGAGCACACATTCGACCGAGCGATCGAAAACCTTAGGGTTGTGCACCTTTTGTATCAGGGAAAATGCACGGCAACCAATCTCACGCAGATGTGACAGGTCAGGCCGCGTTCCGTACCACCGTTCAAAAGGTGTCAGGCTGTTCTGCGATTTTACAGGTGTCCTATTCGTGAGGTAGCACGCGGTAACCACGAATTCATCCCATCGATTGGCAGGCATGCGGCAAGCACTCCACATTGCACGGGCCTTGCCTATCAGGGTTCGATGGACGCGTTCGACGCGACCATTGTGGGCTGAAGTGTGTGGTGCTGTGAATTGCTGTTGCGTCCCACGGGAAAGAAGCCAGGTACGCAGGTCTGATCGCTTTAGTTCACCGTTGTCGGATCGATAGATTCCAACCTTCAGTGATGTCTCGTTTTCACGGCAACGTTCCCAAGAGAGTAAGGCTTTGTATGCATTCGACTTGGCGGTAAGCGGGATGGACCAACAATATGACGAGAAATCATCGATGATGTTCATCACATATTTGTTCCCCAGCGATGATACATGCTTGGGGTGCTCTAAGAGGTCTACGTGCACCACGCCTAACCTCCGACTCGCTCTTGTTCCCTGTCGTACGCGGGGGATGCTAGAACGGTGCTGTTTGCCAAGGATACAGTCGGCGCATGAACCAGGGACGACGGAAAGGTCGATCGGCATACCTGTGGCGTGTTCCCCGCGGGCCAGGTCGTATATCGCCCGATAGTTGGCGTGCCCGAGCCTACCATGCCAAGTATGTAATGTAGGGGCCTTCTGTGCCAGCATTGCGTGCCCGGCTGACAATTGCCCGCCAGTAATTGAATACAGGCGGCGCGAGCTAAGAGAACCATGCAGGATGCGTGTCCCGTTGCTCGCGGTGATCCAGCAGGAGCTTGCATCAAAATGGACAGCACACCGGGACTCACTGCAGAGGGCAGACACGGAGATTAGGCGGACAGAGGCATTGGGGATGAAGAGCACATCTCGTAGGGTGACATGTAGTCCTTTTGCTACCGTGAGTTTGATGGAGCCAACCCCGACAGCCAGGACTGATGAGCCGCCGACACCAGCGATTGCCCGCGGAGAGATTGCGCGCAGAGCGAAGAAGTCGCTTTCGGTGTTACTGAGGTGGACGGACGCCCCGCTGTCAAGGAAGAACGTCTCGATGGCAGGATCGATCACAGTTGCCGCTCGTTGTGCTGGGGCCTTGTATGTGAGTCCTGCAAAGTCGACAACACGGGTGTTGGAATGCCAGTCTACAGAGGTGGTAGTGTCGATAACACTGAACAACGCATCGTATTCAGTGAGATCCGCTGCGGTAGCCTCACGTATGAAAGCGGATGTGGTGGCATCACATGCCAGACCGGCAAAGTCCCCAGGAGCTGGGAGCAAGTTCGCAGATGTCGTGGTAGGACATGACACAAAAACGGCTTCCCCAGTGGAGCCATCCAGGATGTACGCGCGCCCAGACGTGTCGTACCGCAACCCAGCCGAAGCGCTCATCGGGGGTGTGGGCTTTGGTGGTGGTCCCGTTGATTTGTTTGATCCTGGTGCGTTCATGGGCCTACCCCTCCCTTGTTGTGCCATGCGTGCCGCACGCTTTTCGGCCAGTATTGCCTCGCGTTGTCCGGCTCTGCCTCCGCCTTCCTTCCAACATTCTGGGCCACCGTGTCCGGTCTCGCCACAGTTGGAGCAGACAGGCCTTGAACCAGGTGGGCGACGACCGGCCATGGCAGCCAGCGCAGCGCCAGATGCGTGGCGGTGTTGTTCGCTGTCCAAGAGCTGTTGCTCCATGTCCAACCGTTTAAGGACGTGAGTGGATGTGTATGGGTCGTTGGCGTTGCTCCCGTTGATGCAATCAGCGACGTGGTTGCGGAGGGTGGTGAAGTCGCTCGACATCGCATTCATAAGAAGGATAAGCAGAAAGTCATCCTGCTTTGGGATGCCGATAGCATATATGCGGTCCACGAGGTCGCGCAGTTTTGTTGCGGTGGTCGACAGGCGTTCGGAATGTTGGAAGCGTACCTCGAGGGCTTCTTGGATCAGGAGTACCTGCGCTACCGGTCCAATTTTCTCGTGCCGCGTGTGTAAGATGTTCCAGGCAGTTTCAGCATTGGCTATGCCACGCAAAAAATGGCTCTCCTCGTGGGTGCATCGGGTCTTGATCGCCGCGATTACGCACAGGTTGTTGAGATCCCAGTTCGTGGCTGCTTCTGTCTGATTGTCCGGAGGACGGGGGATGGAACCGATGGTGTAGCCTCCACACGAGTTCAATAGGAGGAGGTTTCCCATCGCTTCTGACCATGTGGGCCAGTTGTGTTTCGCCATGTCAAGGGTCTCGATCTTTTCGAGGTCGCTCTGGCTGATCTTTAGCAATTTGATGGTCGACTTTGGAGCGTTTGTGAATGGTTGCAGGAACCCAGTGCTGACGGATGGGGTAAGGGCCGACATGTCTGGTGCCGGGGCACCAGGTGATGAAGCTGGGGCGGAGTCGGCAACTGATTTGGTCCCGATGGGCCTGGAGTCAAGGGGAATGGTGCGAGTGACCGATCTGGTGCGTGGCTTGGGAGGCATGATGAAGGAAGGAAGAAAGATGCGAGGGAGGATGCGTCCTCTTGTGTACGGCTTATATATCTCCGGTGGTCCGGCGTCCTTTTTCGGGATCTCGGCCCCCGGGTCCGTTATTGTGTGTTCGGTATCGTCGTCTGGTTCTAGGGTTCCGGGCCTCTTATTTTGAGGGCGCAGGGCTCATAACCTGTTAAAGCTAAGAGAAGACGACGACTCTCAACACCGTGTGGTAACGGGATCATATTAAAGTAAATACCTAAGAGAAGACGACGACTACGAAGTATTGTGAGAATGTGCTATCATAGGTGCGGGCGGGACAGTACTCACCTCTCAACACTGTGTGGTAACGGGATGAGAGGCGAGCGTACTAGACACGAGATACTTATATCCGACCGTATTCCAATGTTCGACTCCGAATGGTATTCGGATGTTCGGCGTTGTACTGGCTCCAACAGAAACTGCCCATGTGCTAGTGCCTGACTTGTCAATCTTCCTCTTTCTACCCCCTCGGGATGCGTTGGGGGACACAACGAATTAAATTATTATCATGAGCAGACAGCCCTTTAGGGAGCCTTGGTCTCCCAGCTGTCTGCTCCATGAGCGTGCCATCGCTCTAGGCATGGTCCTTGAGCGTTTGTCACAGCTTGCATACTCGTCTCACCTTAACTCGTACATCACATTTTGTTGTTTACACAACCGCCCCATACATCCTTCAGTCGACACTTTCATGTTCTACATTGTGTTCATGTGTGCACACATTCGGGCAAGCTTGGTTTCAGTTTACCTCGCAGGTATTTGCAACCACCTAGAAGAGGAATTCCCTAATGTACGGGATGTCCGTAACCATCCTCTCGTTTGTCGTACCCTTGCTGGGTGTATCAAGCGCAGCCGACGCCTGCCCCTTCGGAAGCCCCCTCTCGAAATCTCACACATTTCTACAGTAATCTCCTCGCTGTCCCCTAGCACACCTTATGATCAAGTTCTCTTCGCCTGCCTACTCTCAACAGGTTTCCACGCACTACTGAGATTAGGGGAACTAGTTTGGCCTGACTCACGCCAGCTGCAGTCATTCCAGAAACTTTCTCTCCGCCATTCCGTCCGCCTTGCCCAAAACACCTACTCATTTGGTTTACCTGTCCACAAAACTGTATGCTCAGGGCAGGGCAATATCATTGTCGTTAAAAGCCTTCTACCGTCATTGAACCCCCTACCCATCTTCCAACAATATTTGAGTTTGCGAGATCAACTATTCCATCATGCACCTGAGTTGTGGGTTACCAGTTCTGGCAATGTTCCGACGTGGTCTTGGTTTACCCGCCGACTTCATGCCACTCTTCCCAATCATTTCAGTGGGCACTCGATGCGTGCCGGTGGAGCAACAACAATGGCTTTACTTGGAATCTCACCTTTTCTCATCCAAGCTGTTGGGAGATGGTCATCAGATGAATGGCAAAAGTATGTGCGCAAACACCCATTCTTACAGCAAGCCCTGCTCCACCCCAAAACAAGTTCAACAGATTAACTCCGTGCAACACTGCATTTTTTGGGTATGCACGTATTGAATCTGTTTGCCTCATTTCCTTGTTCAAAAGCAGAGCCGCGTTTTATCGGGCACTGGTACACATTGCCGCGTCTGTCGGGCAATTCCCTTATCTCCGTTTTCTTTCCTTTCCTCTCCTACCCTCATAGTCACCTCATAGCCATTACCATCTTAAATCCTTCACGAGCTCTGTGTGTCACGACTTGCAAAGCTCGCTACAGCTCCACCTGCGCAGCCACAGCTCAGTAGTCACGACACCATCTTGGTAGTTTACACTAATCTTCAGTAAGACTCCCTCAAGACATTTGAGGGAGTCGTTTTGGGCTACCCAGCGCGACGACCACACAGCGACACACATAGGCTCATTAAAACTGGTCCTAAATCCCAGACAGGTACTCAACCCCCCTCCCACCCCCCTCCCACCACCTATTTAGGGATTTAGGACTGGTTTTAATTATGGACAAAATGCAAAGCCTGTACTTCAAGTTTAGACCATGACTAATCTTTGTATACCACCTTACATTTAACTGAATT
The DNA here is from genome assembly GCA_038094575.1 of Phylloporus cf. nigrescens. Taxonomy (NCBI): domain Eukaryota; kingdom Fungi; phylum Basidiomycota; class Agaricomycetes; order Boletales; family Boletaceae; genus Phylloporus; species Phylloporus cf. nigrescens. The sequence continues at coordinate 7,294 of JBBPTW010000705.1, forward strand.
AATATATTTGTACATACACTAAATTTATGCGAAAATATAAAGATCTGCTTAGACTTAAAATCTTGATGTTTTCCTAATGAAAAGATCTATTCGAAGTACAATATTGACATTTAGTTTGCAATTAAGACCAATCCTAAATTCCGATAAATCTGTCGTGTCAGGTTACACAACCTAAACTGACTCATCTGCAACGCAGCGCTGTCACGTAACATTTTTGACGGATCCTCTGGCACCGTTCACGAGCTCTGATTGGTTGGATTCCTCACAAAGAAGGGAATTATGCAAGAGACCCCGCCATTTCAGCGCCATTTTGGCGCTAGTGAAAGGCTGATGGACGCTCTTGCAGATGCCCAAGCAAACATAGTCCTGACACCATCAGTTATTGCCCCTCGGAATCTTTCGATGACTAGGCCGCGAACGAGTAGTCTCGTGACCAGCCGTTTTTGTCGGACAGGGTTTTCTTTTGATCGCTCCAGAGGCACAAGACCCGGCCTGTGTTGTCATAGGCGACCAGAGGGCTGTCATGTCGTCGATGAATGTTTGAAAGCTATTCGACAGCAGGATATAAATTCTCCGGAACAGGCTGACAAAGTATTCATTGCTTCGAATGAGGTCGTAATTAAATATCCCCTTTCGGAATTCCTGTCAAAGGACTGGTAAAAACCAGACATTGGATCGATCGTAAGGAATCCATCCGTACCTCGTAGTTCGGAATATCCAACCATGTAAGCACGGCAACGAGGATCTTGATATCAAAGATACCAGTTCCGAGTAGTAAAAGATCAACAATGAAGCTGAGCTTGCATGATGAATCGATAACCGTGAGATCATGACGGGCGAGAATAGATGTAGACTAGTCCCATACCTGCGTGGCGGAGGGGGGATTATCATATCTGCTTGACCGTTCCTCCTAAGATTAAGGTCAGGCTGTGGAGCAATATTGCATACAATGCGGTCAGAGGCGAGTAAGAAGCGGGAAAGTAGCAGTTTCGAGCCTGCAGAAGCTGTCGTCAGGGAGTTCTGCTACCCCGACCGCTATCCCTCCGGGTCTGTTTAAGGGTACTACCTCCCAGTCGCATGAGTTGGCGGATACGAATGAGGAGGGAAACTTGGCGGCAAGCCGCCGGGTCAGGGCAATCTCCCAGAGCCTTCTCAGGCACCCACGCACTTTCGCGGTGCTGTGCGGTCTCCACAGCAACAGTTTCCTGTCAACCAATGGAGCAGTTGATGCTCTAGCAGGTTGATAACGGTAAACTCGTCTGGTACCAACGACTTTCAGCTGCACTCACCTGATGAGGAGATGCGCGGCCCAACGACCGCATGCTTACTTCGTTGTCTCCGGAAATCAAATGACTCAGGAGACTTACGAGGATGTCAATCCTGTAGACAGTCGTCCATGTTGCTTTGCTGTCTTCGATAGTCCCGACCACATATAATGTGAGCTCATATGGCATGGAGAAATAAGACACCAGGGACCCGACTAACGAATGCGTACGTTATCTATTGAACTTCTGATGAATTCACTGGCCCTCAAAAGGGAAGTCTGCAACGACGAAAGTTGTTTCTAGCCAGGGTGCAAAGTAGTGGGTGCGAAAACGAGGATCTCTAGGCTAATATGCGCCTGGGCCAGTGCAAGGCTGGGAAATTTGACATGATCCGGTATGAGTTGAGCGAGTGAAAGAGCGAGGTGAATGGCCGGAAGAAGAGGTAGCATCTACGAAACGTATTATTTTGGCAGTTCTCACTGAAACCGTACTCGGAACGCACCTCGGAGGATGTTATTACGTCATTGAGAGACGCAGCCTTTTGTACGGTGTACATAAGAGATAATCATGCGAGGCAATGGGACTGGGCGAGTCGAGGACGAATAAGAAGCTACTAGGGCACCTCATTTGGAGGCTGGAGCTTGGATGTAGCGCAACGTTTGCTGGTGGCAGAGGCCTAGCTCTACGCACCAAAGTCGGTCAGGCACGCGTTCATGCGTCCACAGCGGTTGGACGCACCAAATTTCCCAAAACATCCGCAGACATTCCCCCCTAAAGCCACTCTCCATCGGAAGCACGCTGGCTCAAACACGTTAATTTTGCGCGCGCTTCTTGGCGTCGGATGTCTCCGGAGACGAGGGGCGTGGGCTTGTTGTGCTGCGTGCTGAGCTTTCTTTGTTCGTTTCAGAGTTGGAAAGGGGGTATAAGCGAGTTGGGGACGGGTCTGTCCTGGACGGCGATGAGATGCGCAATTTTAGACGATAAAGTAAACTGGCCAATTGGGTTTCGAGGAAGGAAAGCCAAGGGTTCCCACGAGCGTTGAATCCTTGTTTCTGACTACTCAACAGGTACTCACTAACTGGTCAGTTTGTAGATGGAAACGTTAACAGGATTTCCCTGCTACTGACCATCATTCTGCAAATATGATACGTCGTGCCACCTTGCTATCGCACGGTTTGTGCGGCAAACACTTCAGGTGTGCCTCGTGACGAAGAGATGGTAAGTCAGTCGATACTTGAATTTGCTCGCAAGGTAGAGTGTCTTTCATGTCCAACCTCACAAACTGGTCAACAACCGGCCGAACTGACCTATGTTGATGTTTCGGAATGTCTGCCTCTACTCGATTCATCATGAACATCCGGGATCTGGAGATGTATTCATGCAACATCCAGGATAGGTATAAAGGCGACGTCGACACTGGGTTCGGTCTGTCGTCCAGGCACGGTATGATCTTGTTTACCGACATATAACGGAACGAAAAATCGGAGGGAGCCAACTCGGAGAGGGGCGCTCGACTCATTCGGTGTGAGTGCAAACGAGTTTTTTGTTTCGTATTCTAGTCCGTCCTTGTTCCGCCCCTCCTTTTTATGGTTTGCTTGTCTTGTCGCTGTGCCGACTATGAGGTCAAACAATAACATAGCATGAATCCAGCTGTAGCGCGTCTGCAC
>JBBPTW010000706.1:0-10219 GCA_038094575.1 Phylloporus cf. nigrescens
CCGATGGCATAATAAGATATGCAGTCTGTCCGGGGGACCATTGGAAATGTGCTGGACGACGCACTCTCACCCGAACAAAGTCATCGGAGAGAAGTTCCGTGTTGGCATCTTGCAGTCTCGCACGCCCACCGGAACTCCAGTACAGGTGGTTCCCGATCACAACGCGAGCGAGCCGCATGAAACGGTCGAGTGCCCAGAACATGAAACATGGCCAGATCCAGTACGAAGTGCTTGGTTTATACTTGTCAGCATCGTGTCCTCAAAGTGAACAAGGCTGGCTTACCTAGTATGCCTGGTGTGGAAGTATGCTGCTACCATAAATATGCTAATTGTCGTGAGACGGGAACTATACGTTGTATGGGATCTCACTCACAACACTGTAACGAAATGCGTGTAGAAGAAAATTTCGTAGACCCTGGTGCGAATTATGCGCAGAGACACGACAAGTAAGATGGCCAGCGAAGATACTGCCGTTAAACCGAGACGGATCCACGATTCATCGAAGGCCTGGTCGAAAAAGCCAAGCCTAGAAAGCCGTCAAGGACTCGTCTTTTCAGTACGACACAGTTGGTGCCACGCACTGTTTGGCAGTATACAATTCGCCGCTGGCGTGGAATATTAGCAATGCAAAGCACGACCTTGCAGCGACACGGTGAAAGTAATTCAACTAGTGCATGATCAGCTTATGCCTCAGTAGACGCTACCCGAGAACAGACCTTCTCATAGCCAATGCCGGTGATGTCTGCAACGAGGAAGATTAGTGAGTTAGGAAGTTGAGATTGGAGATCACGCACAGGATACGACATTATGCTTGGTACCCAGAGCCGTGACGAGCGGGAACTGACTCGCGGCAAGCAGACCAGCGCGGCCACTCCAAACCCATATGTTCTGTGATGACACACCATAGTTTTCAACTATGAATATACAAAGATGAGTGACACGGTATGAAGAGCATCTCTTTAGTACCCACCACCCTGAAAAGTCCACCCGAAAAGGAAGCCGAGGTATCCCAACGTGAGGACGATATCGGACACCTTGAGGTCATATGTGCCAAACTCGACCGTCCAGCGGAAGGCAACGACTCGAAAGACATTGACCGCCACAACGGGGAGGCGTGCAAGCGACCATCCGCCGCGCGGGGGAGGGCGCACGTTGGACATGTGCGTCGAATCTTCGTCCAGATTCTTCTGTGATCGACGGAGTCGTTTGACCAGTTTGGAATACAAGACGAAACCCCATTGGAAGATGCCGACGACCCCCAAGAAGACAGCGAGGGTGATCCATGCGTCTTCTGGAGTAGTGGGGCTTGGCGGCGGCGGAGACCCAGGGGGGGCTGACATGGTGATGGGTGGCACAGGAGTGGGGTGTAAAGTGAATGACAGGAATGCAAGATCGAGGCTGATATATAGGACTTGAGTACGGAACGTCCAAATTAAAATATCAGATTTTGGTCGGCTGTCATGTTGCACGATTGTGACGCACATGGCTGCGGGCGCTGTGCACCTACCGTCAGCCGTCGCGGAAGAAGGATCAATACGTGTGTCCCAGATGAATCGTTTCATGATGACTGAGCCTCACCCATGATGATATTACGGAGCGCCCGAGTATCTTGATTTGCTCTTGATCTAGTCTGGGATAGCTCGATCTCATTGAACGTGCTGGTGAACGTTTTCTTCCTGGAATGTCGGATATTTCCTCCCAGGAACGCAGAAAAAAGGGGATTCACCGCAGCACTTCATTGACCGATGTGGCAATGCCCCGTGGGCCAATCTGAGGCGAAAAACGTCCTGTTCCATGCCTGTACATGTTGGCATTCCCGGTGTACCGGCATTTCGGGTGACACTTTTTTTGGCTTCGGGTTTGAGAGTGGGTACTACGATCACCTAACAGATGGAAGGACGCTTGCGAGTGCCACGGTTTCTCGTTTTAGGTGTATGGATACACCGAAGCCGGGATATCAATCTCCGCCACCATCCCATGTGATAGCCAGTCTCATATTAACCACAATGTCCTCACTACCAGCGTTCCGCAGCCAACAGCGTATCATAAGCGTACGTGCCTATACCACGAGGTAATACACAACGTTCCGTCGGTCGTTGCTCTGACTGTCTGCACGCTACCGCTCAATTTGCGCAGAAATAGTCAAAAGAGGATGCATGAATGATCAAGACAGCTTCCCGACAATTCACGAACTGTGTGCCAACACTACTGCCAACTCATGCCAAGTGAAACCATGATCAGATCACCCCATCTGATGAGTCGCAAGCGCAGAGGCCGGGACCTCCGTTGGGTACCTGGTAGGCAGATGTGATGGCCTAATCAACTTATTGATCGCTGGAAAGGTCAAGGATGGTAACCGCCCAATAGGTTGCTGTGGAGCTGATGTGACACTTGTCCGAGTTAAGTCCGTATCTCCTTGATGGGTTGCGTGCGCAGCGCACTGCACTCTGGGTTTTGGTGAATAGAGTCACATGGGAGTAGCTTGGCTCATCTCGGCGTCGAGTAACCTGCATACGATCAAGAATGTCACCACGCACTATTCGAGCAACACCAACACCTGCAACGAGCTTCGATCGATCCCTCGACGTCTAATTCTGACATCGACATTTTCGCCACCAACTGGGCGAATCTGGGCCCTGTGACGGAAATAAATCGGATCATTTCGTCACGTTCCATAGATTTTTCGTCAAGGTCTATTGATCAAATGTGCGTATGTCGAAATTGGCGCTCCCTCAACAATACGACTAGTTTACAAATGTACAAATCGATGACGCAAAGATCGCGACCCTTCTAGACGTGCGACTGTCACGTTCCAGAAAATACTACCTTTAGCTGAGAATGCCGTCAGCAGTTAGATTACGGTTGCTGAATGGGGATGGAATTCTGAACGCTCATGAGTCATATGTGCCAGCTGCGGAAAATTTAGAACGGAAATAGATTGGAGGAACGGTATGAATGAATGCCCCAGCATGCGCAGAGGAAGTTCAGGTTTATTAAGTGACTAACTCGGGCACCCACGTATCAGAGTTCACATTCAGAGGCGTGGCCCATCGGCGGAAGTGATCTAAACTCGGAAACTACCGATTGGGTAGAACAAAGATGTAGATAACACCTCAGGCTGAAGTCCGGAAATCCAAGGATTCTGCAAAGTTTATATTCATTTGCTTCAATGGCACAGGAGTCTTGCACCACTCCAATGTCTTCTGGCTTACAGTACACATGTAAAGTAAATCATTTGAGATGACCGCCTTATTCCAGGAGGTACGAAACTAGTCAAAGTATATTCCACCGTCGATGGATATCTACCAGACTGATGGTTCAGCTACAGATCATAGTTTTCTTACCACGAAATTTTAATTACCGTTTGACCTGCACAGGGGTGAGCACCACGATCCATGCGGTGAGCATAGCAACGAGATACGCACCAGTGATATAGTGCGCCTCTGGTGACACCAGATAGGAGACGAGATTCGCGATGTCTGTTGTTTTACCCAGGTAACCAACAGCTGCTAACTCCTTGAACTGGTTTCAGGCAGGTAAGCGGAGATCAAACAAGCAGATAAATGCATAGAATAGTACCGGTTCAACAACGCCCCCTTCGTTTCCCATGTGTTTCACCATGTCCTCTTGTAGGGTATCAACTACAAACATGTGTTACATGTGAAGAGAGCCATATAACCAGATGACTGACGCATTGGAGTTTCAATGAGACCTGGGGCATACCCATTCACGGTTATGCCATACCTCCCAAGCTCAATAGCTAAACATCGTCAGATCGTCAGATCGAAAGAGCTCGCATTATCGAACCTGCAGTTTGAGTCATCCCCCTAACTGCAAACTTTGACGTGCAATATGCACCCATGAAAGGATGTCCTAAAATAAGGCAAAGAGTCAGCCGGCTCCGAATATAAATATACCGGAACAGACAGCTTGACCTTTCTTGCCGGTGAGAGAGCTAGCACCGATGATACGGCCCTTGATGCCCTGATCGATCATCTTCTGTGCTGCATACTTGTAACAAAGGAATGTTCCGCGAACGTTTACCGCTAAGATGGTGTCCATGTCTTTTGTAGTCACTACGAAGAGAGGGAATAAGTCTCCGGAATTCGCCTGCACAGGATAACCACAAACTTACTTTCAAGGATAGGACCGGTCCGCAGGATTCCGGCATTCGCGACCATCTAGAAATGGTGAGACGTTAGCCTTCGAGGCAACGATGGCACGAACATTGCCTTACCACGTCTAGACGCCCTAAGGCTTCGACCGCATGGTCAATCATACCCTTCACTTGCTCCTCGATACTCACATCGGCCACGACGATATGGACTCGCCGGCCCGGATATTCGGCGTCGATCTGGTCCCTGACGGCCACAAGGCTGGCTTTGTTAGCAGGAAGATCGTTCAACGCAACATCATAACCGTCACTCGCGAGCCGGGTGGCAATAGCTTTCCCAATGCCATTGGCCGAACCCGTAATTAGTGCAACGCGCGTTTCCGGTGCAGCTGCTTCGAAAGGCATATCGTGGATGGAGTAGAGAGAAAGGCCTCCTGTACCACTCCGCTTTTTATGAGAACCGGGGCTCCCGTGGGCGCAGGCTCTTCTTCCATTCTGGTTTAGCAGCACGTCCGCCTGACGTGGTCTTCTTCATTGCGCCGACTTGGTATGGCATCGTCTTCCCGGGTGCCGCTTTTTTTGGTTTTTGCGTACCCCCCCGCCTGACCGGTACGCGGCACGGATCCCGCAACCGCCGTGTCCTTGTCATTAATCGTAGCCATCAGCACCCCGTTTTGTGCCACTACTTGTCTATGTGAGACACATTAGCTCGTAAATCTATGGTTGATAATCACGGCACGACACCAAATACGCGTCGGTGGCCCAAGTGAGAGGAGCCAAATGTGAATCTGGAGATATGGACGGACTTGCTCCGTTAAATTAGTTCCGTTGATGACGTCCTCCATCAGCGCTCAGCACGGGTACCTAGAGCCTGTCACAGATCTTTCAAGAAAGTTACACAAAAGGGTGGTTTGGAAGTCCCCTAAACTCAATTCGGCGGACCTCGTTCACGTAAATAATCAAGCTAGAACTTCATAGTTCGAAGTAGAAGAGAGCCTAGAAATACCTCATGAGACACACCGGCAATACGGCTAATGCAATGGGATCGGAGTTTGCCGGGAATGTAGTCCGACAGGGGTTTCCGTTAGGAGGCTAGCTTTGGTCGGTACTTTGTCTTCGCCGCGCTCCACTAACCGGTTGTCGGATCAAGTCTTCCACGCGTGGCCCTGTTGGTTGGTTCTTTGCCTTTCCAGCTTGCACCGCTTTGCCTGAAGTCCGAACCTATCGTTCAAAACGTTTATCTCTGGCGCATCGCAACGTAATGCTCCCCTCATACCGTGCCAACCGCACCATTAAAGACGGCACGTTCAACTCAAGAAGCAGTCTAAATTGGTGTATTCTCCCGAAGAGGTCGGCGGGCCGATTCTTGGTGCCTTGACATCGCGGAAACCGTGGATTTCGAATGTACGCAGGTAACTGCTGATCTGGAGAGCTTCGAAGTTATGTTTCACGATAAAGTGCCAAGAACTGCATCCGCCATACGTGCGCAGTCCTTTCCTCGAAAAATGGATCAGGAGTCTCCGGATTTTCATTTTCATCTCCATACAATCTTCATAGGTTAGTCATCTCCCACCATCAGTGTTACCACATCTGCGGGTGCAGAGGGGCCGTGACGAGTCGCGGACAGCGGAATGGAGGGAATATCTATAAACGAAATGCAAGGTAGGCAATCAGATCATCAATGACGAAGTATTATTACGCGCACCACGACGGACCTCCTATGGATGAAAATGTCTTTGTGAGGATCTCATCGGAGGTAGAGAGTCTCCTAGGGGTGACTCGACACAGAATGAGTTTTACTGGTAAGGGATGATTCTCAAGGATCTTGATCTCCACCTACCGATCTCCGTATCCGGAGGCGACCGTCTCGTGGACCTGCGACGAGCGTCTTGCTACTAGTTCCCTTGGAAAACGTGGTGGCGCACTAACCTCAAGTTCATGACATCCACTCCCAAGTCAGAGGTTCCACTCTCCAGTGCGTGCCACGGACCTTGTCTACAACACTTGCAACGTGCCCAGTGGAGTGTCCTGATATTTTGCAACGAATTTTCTAGCTTTATCTTTCGTTTGTGAGTGTAGTCAACTTGCTTGAGCCAACCTAAGTAACTTATGTAAACTCCTCCGCCTTGCATTCAAGTTCGACCTGCCATTCGATACCGATGTAGCTTGCATGATATCGCAAGGGGTCAAGTCAGAAGTTATCAACGGGCCCGAATCAACCGTCGTGTACCACTTCGCGCGGCAGAGACAATGCCAATCACCCAGCGATTTCCGTTCAAACTACCATTATCGTCGAAGTCGAATTTCGTTTGTGTTCTCAGCCAGTTTCTGGAATCGGGATTCGCGGACGGCAATCGTCCCTCGACTGGTAATTATTCTACATCATACCGGGATGTGCGGCCTTCCCCGCTGAGCTGCATTGAACACGACCAGGCTGCCACCAGATCGTGATCATCCAGGCAACCCGAGATTTCGACCTTCCCTACTACGTTCTGTTTACACCGACGACTCCATAGCGTGAGTCGATTGTAATTGCATTTACTGAATGGTACACGAGGAGCTCTGATCAGCAGCTTTCTTCCTTTCTTCATCGTGCTCTTTGGCACGGGCGACCGCTGCTGCGCGAGCGTCTTCCCACCGTCTCTCGGCGACCAACTTCGCCTGTTTCCTGACTGCAAGCTCTTCCTCCTCACGTCGACGCCTGGCTTCTCGCTCTTGTTCAATCCTTTTGACATTTTCCTCGTAGAGTCGCTTCCTTTCCTCTCTCCTCTTCGTTTCCTCCTTCTGTCTCTTGCGTTCTTCCTCCTCCAGCCTCTCTCTTCTCTTGGCTGCAGCAAGTTCTTCCTCGCGTCTGCGTGCCACTTCCCGTTGCGCAATCCATCTAAGATTTTCCTCGTAGAGTCGTTTCCTCTCCTCTCTCTTCTTCGCTTCCTCCTCCTCTCTCCTACGCGCTTCCTCTTCTTGCCTCTGCTTCTCTCGCATACGCACATCACGTTCTTCCTGGAGCCTGCGCTGCTCTTCGGCAGCCCTCTCCGCTTTTAATAACTCAGCCACGCGACGACTCTCGGCCTCAGCCTCCTCGCGCTCCTTGCGCGCAATCTCCGCGAGCCGTTTAGCCTCCTGGGCACACATCAGGCAAGCAGAAGGTCTTCCGAGGCGGCACTCCCAAACAATATCGTGCAGACCCTTTGGACACCTCGCACTCATCTCGTACTTGCACTGGGAACTGTCGTGCAGGTTTTGCAGCCCCGGTGGCCGACGTGGGTGACACTTCATTGGGCACGTGTGGCCACACGTGAACATGAACCCGCTTGCAAGTCGTGTGAGGTTCGGAGAACGGAGGGGGTAAGGAGAGAGGGACTCACCACGGTTCCGGGCATCCACCGTCTGGACAGTAATTCTCGAAATCGCTTGTACGCTTGAGCAGGATAACATGTTCGGGGTGCTTCTCGCACTTGACGGGAAAGCCTTGGTATACATACTGACTCTTTTCGAGTAGGGTAAAGAACCGCGTCCAGAGCGCGCCGCCTTTCCTAGATTTCAAGAATGTCTGGGAGTTTCCAACCAAGATGAGGCCATCTCGGGCGCGTGAGAGGAGGACGTTGAGACGCTCGGGAGAGTCCATGAAGCCGATGGCGTTGGATTTGTTCGATCTCGTGAGACTTGCGATCACTATATCGCTTTCCTCTCCCTGATAGTTGTCTATGGCAGGTCGTCAAACAACGTCGCATTCGCAAGAATCTTATTCACCTATCGTAGACAAGTGAATTCGACTTTTCTTGGCTTTGAGGTTGGCTGGGGCAAAGGAGATACCAAAACGGGCGAGGTCCGAGGAGTCCATGTCGTTGAGGATGGGGTCGTTGTCGCGCTTCAAAGCGTCACGAAGTTGGTGAAGCTGGCCGAGATATGGAGTGAGGACGACGATGTTTTCGCTCTTGTACCCCTGTTGCGCGAGGTAGCGTACAATCTTGAGTACCATCTGCACCTCGTACGTGTTTTGCTTGGATGATTTAGCGCCACCATCTACGCGGTCGCCAACGACTGTGTCGTCGTCTTCAGGATGACTGTGATCTACAAAGATCACGTTGGATTGCACACCACGGATATCGGGTCGTTTGTAGGTGGAAGGAGCATCGATGAGCTCCGGATACGTGAGCTCGCGAACGAAAGCAGAGATTTCTGGTCGCATCCGATGTTGCGTCGACAGCGTTTCATGGGGGTAGCCCTTGAGGACGAGCCTCTCGAAAAGTGACCGATTCAGATCGAATCCTTCGCCCTTCTCAACGGTCAACTGGTAGTTGTTGACTTTCGGGCGCAGTTGTCTGCCATGGGTCATCAGCAATGCATGATCAAGATGTTGCCGCAAACCTACTTGTGGTCCCCGATAAGAATCATCTGGTCGACGTCTTGTGACAGCGCAGTCAAGATATGACTTTCGAGGATCTCCCCAGCTTCTTCTACCAGGAGGACTTCGGGGCCAACCCTCTCAAGCGCTTCAGCGTAAATGGCTGCACCGGTGGTCGTACACGCAATAATCCTCTTCCTCTGCAGAGTTGCCACGGTCGACCTCGAGAACTGCGACTTGATGGCATCTTGACATCCATTGTAAGCCTTGCCAGCACGGCATATCCGCTCCAATCTGTGTGTGACGAGTTCACTCCGCCACGTGTCAAGTATCTGCTGGCGGGCAGAGCGGGCCATACTCCAGATCCGAGCCGACGCTCGAACATGAGGCTCGCCGCTCAACACTCCAGCGTTCAAACCTCGCATCCATCGCGAGAGCAGATACTGTTCGTCGATGGCCTGACCGTTCTTTCCGACGCGCTGCATGCCATCCTCTGTCTCCAATGGCACGTGGAACGCGTCGAAAAAGTCTTCATGTTCGAGCTCAAGATGGGCCATTAAATGCCCATCGTCGATGTCTAGCAGCGCATCGAAGTGAGCCCGGAGCTTGTCTTCGTGACACGACGCCGATTCTCTAAGCCTGTTTATTTCTTGCCAATCATATGCAAACCGTCCACGTGGTTGCCTGTGAAGGGCGAGATGATCCGTCGCCTCGTTCGATCGGCCGCCCAGGCGTACAATAGATTCCTCAGGAATATCGTATTTGAGAAGGTCACAGAGGAACTGGTCTAATGCATGGTTGGTATAACAGACGACGAGGATGGTCTGCGAAGTTTCCTCGTGTATAGCCTTTGCAAGAAGGGCACCTATAAACGACTTTCCAGTTCCTACAGCAAAAATTGAGATAGGTTCAAGAGTCGGAGAAATAACACTCACCTGGTGGCCCCTGGATCAACGATAGTCGTTGCTGAAGTCCTGAAACCAGCGACTTCGCCTGAGTCTTGTCGAGCTTGACAGATTTAGGCAAGCTCAACAAATCCTCCAGCTCGACGGAAGGGTTTGCGGTGAGCGCGTTGGCGATGTGCGACAACGCTATGCTGCTGCGACAGCGATCAAGTGGTGATCCCGGACTCCAAAACAGAATCTCTTTCGAGAGTGGGATGGAACGCTTCTTGAGGACAGAGAGCACAGGCTCAAAAGCAAATGCCGCAACGTCGATTTGGATGAGTTGTAAGCCCTGAACTGTGAGAGATGTAAGGGTCTTTCTGATGTTGACATCGCTATCGAGCTGGAGGACAATGATGGGGGGTTGCGAGGCTAAAAGTTCCTCCACGCGGTTGACTGTCCCGAAGCTGATGGTGTTTTGGCCAGAGACGAGGCAAACGAGAGACTGATGTCTCAGAATCTTCGAGCCACGAGGATCTCGCTTAAGGAAATTTAGCCGAACGTCTTCGTCCTTCTTGCCCTTGAGCTGCCAAAAGTCGCTGTCACATCGCAACTTGACAGCCCAGCGAGTCTTCCGATCTTCAGTACCAGTATAGACGCCGACCATGGAGACTCCGACACGGAGACCGCGATACTTTCCGCCCTTTTGAAACGCAGCTTGTACCTCCTGGCGGACGTCAAAGAGCATATCCTCGCGGAGCATGCGAAAAGTATTGTCCAAGTAAGTGTTCACAGGGGATTCGGACGAGTCACGTTCTTCATCACCTGCTGCGCGGAGAAATGAAGGTTTCCGACACGAGATCTCATCTGCGGTCG
>JBBPTW010000707.1:0-10211 GCA_038094575.1 Phylloporus cf. nigrescens
ATATGATGACCTCTGAAACTGTTGCAATACTAATATTAATAGCAGCACATGAGGTGCACTGCAAACACTTGTGGGAATTTTGCTTAGCTTTGGTCAGACAAAACAAAGCACAGACCTTAGGTACAAACAGAGCCTTTGTTCATGTGATTTGTATGAGGGTTGGATTGTACCAAAATTTGGCATGCTATATTTTCATAGATAGTGTGCTGCTTTTCAGTATAGCATGCTATTTTTCAAAGATAGAGCACTGCTTTTGACTTGGAAGATGGAGCACTACTTCCTTTCAGTTTAGTGCACTGCCTTTTTTTGGTAGGCAGAGCACTATATTTCATAGGCAAAGTGCTCCTTTTCAGTCACGGTGCAGACTATCAGTCTGTCATCTTCAGGCCATGACTTTGACTCAGGATGAACAAAGAAAGGGACAAAGAAATCAATACTTGAGATGCTACTAAACAGACTCTATATTCCTAAAGGGTGCCTGGATATGCTTGTCAGTTTGAAACTCCATAACCTCTAAAACTACAATATTCTTCAATATTGCATCATTCCAAAGTGTGTCTGAGTCTTCCAACCAGTGAAGAGTAGCATCCTTGCAAAACTGGCAGAGACCAGGAATCTCTGTCTCTTCCAAAATCTGCAAAACATCACTGATATGGCATGGGGTGTCAGGGTGCAGCAGGTGTCATGCAATGCCATTCCACCACTCATCCTTTCATACCATAGAGCACTGTATGGGTGTAGTACACTCAGTTGGTTGTGTCAAGTTAGGCTCAGTGTATGCAATAGCACAGCAATGTTCTTTGATCAGTGCCTTCGTATGACTGAGAATATAGAAATACTCTAAGCCCATTTGGTGGACTTTGACACAAGAGATTGATGATAGTGGTCAAGCCATCATATCATGGAATGCAGGCTTAACTCAATGGTCAATGGGGTACAAGTAGCCAAGCTGAAGTTTTAATAATGTTTCAACTGGTGACAAACAAGTAAGCTCAGCAATGGCATACTGGTAGCCATCACTGATCTTGAAGAAAGCAGAAAGGTTGAAAATTGAGGTGAGGTACTCTTGATGGCTCTCCTTGCTGATATATTGTGTTACACTTGTCTGAGTCACACCTGTTACAATTTCTCTTCGTCATCCTCCTTATTCTAGTTCTTTCTCTTTACTGGACCTTACGCCCTCTTCCCAAAGTCCATGGTCATCCCCACCTTTCCGCCTTTTGATAACTGCCTTTCATCTTCAGGACACTATCTCCACATTGATGGTACTCACTGCTTTCCACCATCATGATGTTTCCCCTCACTACTATCTTTTCCTGTGCCTATGACCCTGTCTCTTTCGTTTCAGTGATTGTTACTCTGATCCCTGTTTCCTTCTGATCATGTTTTACACTGGTATATCACTATGGTTTCTTTCTTGTCCTAAAGTATATAAACTGCGTCACGCTCCCCTGTAAATTCCAAGCTTAGTCTACTTGGAATAGACATCTCTGAACTTGAACCCTAGGCTTCACCTGACTTGCTCTTCAGCAGAGCATTATAATGATCTCTCCTTCTTGAACTGAAGCTCCCAGTCCAAGTCAACTGTAGGAGCTCAGTGCTCCTTACGTTCATAGGGGCTTGTCTCCGGTCTTTCTAGATTCCCATAGTGTTCAAGAGTGTCCTTCAAAACGTCCCTTAGTGTCCCGTGTCTATCCGCTCGCGATCAAGTACGTATTTGTTTATTCTGGTACTGAACTAACACCGGACCATGTATCCGGTATACTATCCGGTCATGCATCTGGTCACTCGTTCCGCTTTCTATGTTTTATTTTCATTTTGTTTCTCTCTTACTTATATAGACTTATCGACCACCATACGGACTAATCAGTCTTCGTATGCCCGCATGGTCCGCGAGCTCTTCATACGTTTATTCTCTCTATTGAGTCCAGGTCATATCTTATCTCACTTTGTACCTTGATACCACCGTCACCGGACTCGAGCTGTCACTTATATTCTAACTTCATATTTTGTTTCTTGATACTGTTGGCAGTTGACTGATGCTGTCACTTTATTCTCATCTGTACCTTACTTAGTTGCAGGGTATGCCCGAACTATAAAAATCTTGTACCTTGTTCCAAATGGATAGGTTTTTGCACCCCATCGTTCGTCTCACTAAGTGTCAGACTCTACCGTTGAGTCTTCGTGACGCTTTCCTTCATCGTTTGCCTTTTGTCTTCGTCGCTGCTTGTCCTATCCGCCATATCTGGTATGCTATCCGGTACCGGAAACTACGCATCCACTCCACTTACGAGTCCGGAATCGACCAGACTTGTCTATTTGCGCTCAGGTCTTCTCGTAGCAACACCTTCTCACCCTACCAACCTTACCAAGGAACCCCTGGGACAAGTCTAACTCGTATCCACCACTTTTATCATCACCCAACTTTTTTACTTTTCTTATAACTGGAGCCCACCGTGAGGGGTTCCACTAGGTTGTCGAGAAGGTCGCTTCGACCCACACCTCAGCGCCAAGAGCTCGAGGATCTCTTATCTGAATTCCGTCGTCTTGATCTGTCTGCTAACTCTGATCTTTTCATTCCGGTAACGTCGGAAAGATCTTGTCATTTTTATAGCCTACCTGCTTCTCCATCATCAGATTCTCTCTTTGTTCCAGGTGGTTTTACTCATTCTACCCCACACGAATATCGTTCTCCTAGTCTTAGTCCGCTCTCTCCTCTATCTCCGACCCCTTCACCAACAACATCACCACTTCTCTTATTAGACGAGCTGGTTACAACAACTTCTCTTCCGTTTCTCAACGCTGTTACAAATCCCCTTTCACTACAGAATAATCCACCTGTAGCCCCGTCTCCTACCTCATCCCTTTCCTCTCTCAATTTATCTCTGTTATATCCGGTTAATCCGGTTAATCTGGTCACTAATCCCCTACAGAATCCACAGCCACTAATGGCTCAACCTCAGTTTCACATGCCACTTCGTGGCACCCCTAATGCCCCAAAATTCGATGGAAAAACTCCATCTCATCTGCCTCGATACTTAGAGGATATCAACATGCTCGGAACCCAAGCTGCCCTCGACTCAGCCGGAAAGATCAAAGCTGCTCTCCACTATGCTGACCTGGACGAGGCAGAAGTATGGGAGACTCTCGACGAAGCTACTCAGCAACCTCCTGACTGGGATGCCTTCGTCACGGCAGTCAAGGTCTTGTATCTGGGCTGTGAAGGTACTGGCCGTTATTGCCGGGCCGATCTACAGTACCTCATTGAGGATTATCAGAAAAAGCAAATGCGCTCTCAGGACGATCTAGGCGAGTATACTAGGAGATTCCGGAAGGTTGCCGCTCCGCTGATCGCCAACAACAAACTATCCAACTCTGAAAGAGACTTACTGTTCTTGGCCGGATTTCCCTCTCACTTACAAGAGCGCGTCCGCCACAGGCTGGCTATTGTTAAACCGGATGTTCATCCTGATGATCCATATCCCATCTCTGATGTCTCAGACGCTGCGAAGTTCTTGCTGACCGGATCGGCACTCCAGATAGCCTTATTCGCCTTGGATATTCTCCCTCATGCGCAGCCATCTCAGCCTACCTACCAACCTCATCACATTGTTTCGCCAACCGCCCCCATTCCATCCTATAATCCTGCTCCAGTTAAAGTGGAATCTAATCTGGCGACTCATCCTCTGGCACTCTGTCGTTTCTGTGCTGAAGCAGGACACTTCACTTGTACTTGCCCTATTTGTCGCGAATATTTAAACTCCGGGAAGGTCATTCGGGGTAATGACAACCGGCTTTATCTACTGGATGGATCGGAGATTCCTCGTGTTCCCAGTGGACAGTGTCTTAAAGATGCTGTAGACCATGTCTCTGGCACTGCTCAGGCTCCTGTTGCGGCTGCATCCTCATCATCTGGGTTTACTAGAGACGCTCCTCCTCATGTGACGGCGAATATACTATCCGCCTCCTATCTGGATTCTCTTACTATCCTTGATATTGACACTTCCATTTTCACTACAATGGGGTTTGATGAGGAAAGTAATCCTAACCCTAGAACCGCTGACACCGACTTCCAGCCATATCTTGCTCAGGCTTGGGCTACTTTCCAAGCTGACAAAAACTCTCGTGATAAAGGGAAAAAGCGTGTCTGCTTCGATGGTGTACAGGTTCTGCCTGCACGAAAACCGGATAGCAGAGCTGCTTCAGTATCTGAGGAGCTTCTGTCCCCAGAGTTACAAGTCGCAAAAACGATCCCTCCCACTTCTTCTTCGTTGCCAAATGCTAACAAAGACTCCAGTATACCGGGTTCATCCGGTCATACCAGAACTGCATCTGCACCAGCCGCTGCACAAAGTAGTATCCCCATTTGCACCCCACAAGCTAACCAATCTCTCCCCACAACGCAGTATAAATATTCTTTTCCTCTCGAGGATGACACTGCTCCTAAGCGTGTTCTCAAGCGGGTACTGGACACTAGTGTTCCGGTGCCTGTAAAAGAATTGTTTGCGGTATCACCAGAGTTCCGGAAGCAATTCCGTGATCTCACAACTGTGAAGTGTGTTGCTAACAATCACCCTCATTCTCGTCTCGTACAGGTTAATGAACTCTCTGGAAGGGATCCGGAATCTATCTCTTGTGAGTATGGAAACCGGATTCTCCGGAATGATGAGGGGCTTGTAGTCGCCCATCATAGCCTTCCCCTTCGAGCAATTGAGGCACATGTTGGCAATTCAGGACGTACCATTGTGGGCGTTTTGGATTCCGGTTCTGAGATTGTTGCTATGCCCAAGTGTATTTGGGAGGAGCTAGGACTTCCAGTCCACTCCAACCATACTATGCGCATGTCATCCGCCAATACTAACGTCGACACTACTATTGGTATCTTGGAGAACCTTTCTCTTGACTTTGGTGCAGGAGAAGTCATGGTCCAGGTACAAATCCTGGCTCGTGCTAACTTCGACTTGTTGCTTGGTCGTCCTTTCCATTGTCTTATGAGTGCTAACACGGAAGATTTTCTGGATGGTGCCCAGAACATAACTCTTCGTGACCCTAATACAGGGAAGCAGTATACCTTGCCTACCCGGGCTTGGTCAGAAGGGTACCCTCGCTGTCGCGACCAGAAACAGTGTAATAACCATCAATCCGTTCTCGAAATGGGTTTTTAGAAATCGATGATCCACCTTATGGTTGGGGAGATTCCGGTATAACATCTACTCAATCCAGTCTTAATCCGGTTCCAGTCCTTTCTTCTTCTCTATACGTTTCCACTTCTCCTTCTTTACATTACGCTTATCTCTCTTCTACTCAATCTGTCCTTCAACTGGAAGCTCTTTCTGCCCTTTCTTCTGTTTATTCTTACGACGAAACCTCACATGTCCTGGCTTACAAACCAGTGGCTAAGAAGGTTCGATCAGTGGTCGCACCCACTGATGCAGAATTTCGTATTACATGGACCCTACCAGAAAATCCACTTGCCGGACTCAAACCACTTCCGGTTATTCCTTCAGACTTTGTTTCTGGTGTCTGGTTTACCCAAGAACATGCTGACAATCTAGATCTTGATCCTACTAAATGGCTCTGGCCAGAAGAAGTCAAACTAGTTCATTGGATTCTCTGTGACCATGAGAAAGCCTTCGCTTGGGTTCCTACTGAGCGAGGTAGACTTGATAAATGGTATTTTCCTCCGGTTAAAATCCTGACTGTATCCCATACTCCCTGGGCTCTACAAAACATTCTGGTTCCACCTGCTATGTGGAATGGTGCTATTCAAATCATTAAGGACAGAATCACATCCAGAGTCTATGAACCATCTACTGCTTCTTACTGGTCTCGTTGGTTCTGCATCTTTAAGCAGGACGGTAAATCTCTTCGTCTCGTTCATGACCTACAGCCTCTTAATGGGGTTACTATTCACAACTCTTCCACCCCTCCATTCGTGGAACACTTTGCTGAATCCTTTGCCAGATATGCAGTGTATGGGATGATGGATTTGTTCACTGGATATGACCAATGTCCACTTCATCCGGAATCCCGGGACTTGACCACATTCAATAGTCCTATGGGTCCACATCGTCTCACTACTGTTCCTATGGGTTACACTAACGCTGTTCAGATCTATCAGGCAGACATGTTGTTCATCCTTCAGGATGAAATTCCTTGCTATACCTATCCATTTATTGACGACCTACCAGTGAAATCTGTTACCACCCGGTATCAGAGACCAGATGGCTCATACGAGCTAGAAAAGGAGTAGTTAAATATTTGAAGAAGTCTCAGACCATGCAGTGGAGGATATTAGTAGTAAGCATAAATGACAGATAGTAAGTTGAAATGAGAAGAGAAGGAAGATCAATGGGGGAAGTAGCAAATAATGAAAATATCACTGGATAGTAATACTGAATATGGTGTCAGATAGCATTTCAGAAGGTTAGTCCAGTTTTGGATATAACCAGATATGTATCAGAATAGTTTGATCATGGGTGAATAGACATGGGACACTAAGGGACATTTTGAAGGACTCTTTTGATCACTATGGGAACCTAGAAAGACAGGGGACAAGCCCCTACGAACATAAGGAGCACTGAGCTCCTACAATGTTAGACTAAGGCTCACAAAATATTGAAAGAATTATTCCAATGGATGAAAGTTGTAGTTGCTTAGTGTTCCATGGTACATCTTGTAGTATATACCACCCAGAATGTGATTATACAAAGTTGAAAGAGCTTGAGTGATGACAAGTCTAATGATTGTCAGCAGGCACTTTAACATTGTGCGCTGCTTGTGCACTATATGGGTATTGAGTGTGTGATGATTAGGTAACAAATATAAAACATGGACCATCCTTTGGATGCAATCCGTCGACAATACTCTCATCTATATATTTAAAACTGACCATAGACTAGTTGTTCATCAATATTACTTATCCCAGCAAACATTCGGACACTCTACATATTTATATTAGATGTAGTTGCCAGTCCCATCTTTGAATCAAATATTTCAAATACTCACCCCTCTTTTGCACACATCAATATCTATTCTTTTAACTAACCTTTGGGCTTAGACATCACAACTGCTGATAGTTCATCTTTTTGAAGACATATTCCTTGTGGCAAGTTTTTCAAGTTTTTCTGTGGCCATTATTGCATTCTAAACCAGAAGTTTTGTATTCACCTTTCAGCTGACCTTTAGACTCTGTTTAAAGACTGCAAACCACATTGTGTCTTATTCCATAGCCTTCCACTTGCTTCATCATTGGCTAACCTGCCCTCATGATTCCTTATTGTTCTTTTGGATTCTATGCTTACCAATACTTGTTCTTTAACATTTCATAACCTTTCTTGGCTCAGGTATATAAACCTTTATCTTATACCCCATACAGTAAGCTAGAGCTCCTTTACTCCTTTTTTCCTTTGTATCTCCATTCCCTTGGAATACATTGTATTACTGAAACTCTCCAAATCCACTGAATTCTTAAATTCTTGGTTGTCTTCAGGAATTCTCCTTGTGTGTCATTATTCTACACTTGAGTGTATGCTTACCTTGAACCTTTGGCTGACCTTTAGGATCTCTATTGGTCTTGTGTCACCATTTAGTACACATACTCTCTGAACTCTTGACCCTAAGAGCTCTTACAAAGGCTATGCTCATCCTTATTCAAGGCCAAGTATAACACTCTCTATCAAACAGGTTACAATTTTATCTATAGTTCAAAAAGTTAATGCAACTCAAAGCCAGCCTCTGTTTGTAGATTAATCTGTACATTCATTCATGTAATGACAGTGCTGCCACCTACCTGTCCACCTGCCAACTGAGATTATGCATTGAGTTCTGCTGTGTTTAGTGCCATTAAAGGTTGAGCACAGAGTATTGCATTAGAATCAAAGGTGTCACACAGACTGTGCTACTAGTTGCTATGAATTGGTCACTTGGCAACTATTGCTCTGGTAAAAGTGTTAATGCAGCAAATAAAACCACTCTCTAATAAGACAAAAAGTTGTCCATTATCTGTTCAAGCAAGGGAGTTGCTACCAGAATTAGTCTAGGCTAGAACATCAATAAAGAGTGACCTATTGTTACTGCCATAGATCCAAACTGACTTGCATTCTAACATAGCCATGGCAATAAAATAATAGCCAGGCAAAAATTTGACTGCAGCCATCCTAAACAAGCAGCAGCTTAATCATGAATAATATAAATGGAAGGGGGGAGAAAGTCCTCTTAGTGCTGGTGATGCTCTGAAGAGTCTTTATAAAATCTTGGTCACAGCAGTTATAGGTGTGCAGTTTGACAAGTTCAACTAAAAACACTGCAAGGACTTGTACCTTTAATGATATGGCATTGAATAAGTGATTCTAAGCAGATGCCATGTATCACATGGCCTATTAAAGCTGCTTGCAAAAATGCAGACTTGCACCCACTTTTGAGAGCCTATATTTGTCACTGCTTGCTAGGAAGTGGCTTATGCATTGAAGGGCAAGGTAATGCAAGAGGTTGGCTAAGTAGCAGACTCTGGCTAGGCATGAAGACTAAGTCATTGAGTGCTACCTCAGAAACCAAGCCTTCAGCACATAACAATACCCTATGTTGTGCACTGGCTCTTACAGAAGTTGCTGCAAATCCACATAAAAGATGTTTTTAAAAGATCTTATCAATTGGACATTTTGGTCTCAAAAGTTGGCATTGAGGAGTTACTTAGTGCATAAAAGGTTGACCAACCAGAGAACAAGGGGACAACTACTGGTATTAAATAGGCTAGGTGAGACACTTGTCTTTTGTAACTTAACTCTAGCCTGTGTACCTACAGATAAGGCTATTTTACAGGCTTGTAGTCACACATTGGCCTGAATTTGTGCTAAGGCTACCAGGCTGTGACCTCATGTATTCCCAAGCTGCAGCAGCTTTCTGCAAGCTCATCAAGAAAGAGGTGAGCCTTTTTTAGTACCCTGCTAGCTGCAATAACTTGTATGTGTTGCAGGTGCAGATCCAAAGTGATCTCTAGGAAGGCATATGGTATAGAAGCTAAATGCTCCTTATATTTATAGAAGCTGTTTCTGGATCACTACAGCATTCCCTATTGTCCTTCAAGATATCTCTATATGCTTCATGTCTATGAGTCTATTGTATCTTGTTAGAACTAACTAGCCTTTATTTACACCACTTGATCTAATGTGATTCAGTCATTCTTTCTAGTTTACATCTCAGCTTACTTGATTTTCTTGATAACATTAAGTGAACTCACTCTGTCACATTTATTTTGATTAGATTCTATTGCACTTAATTTCCTTGATACCATTGATAGCAGCATACTGCATCATTCAATTTATTTTCATTGCTATCTGATTCATGAGATATACACACACTATAAAGTCTTGTGCTTGGGATATTGAATGACAGCTGAGTTGGATAAGTTTTTGTCCTGCTGTTCAATGTACCCTTTATTTGGCTCTATCATATATGTAGTTATTGGAGTGCTCAATTCACCATCATTATTTATTTCTATTCTTGTCTTTTACTATCTGCTTTGTATCTGGTTTTTTCATGCTTTGGACTACTCTGGACATCTTTTATTCAGTCTTCTTGTACCCTGGACTCTTTCTGATCCAGTTTCTCATACTTTGAATATTATCTAATCTGTAACCAGATACTCTGGTCCATCCTTCCTGTAAGTCTAGGATCAACTGGACTCATCCACTTGCACTAAGATCTATTATAGCTACCCCTTCTCATCCTTACCCTTAATAAGAACCTCTTGAGTTAAGTTATACTCACACCCACACCACCACTTCTTATCTTTCTTATAGCAGTGAGAAGAAAGGTAGTAGCCTTAATAGGGCCAGCAGCCAAGAGGAGGCAAGTGGTTGTAGGGGGTCAAGTGGCCAGAGGAATGCCTCAATTTCAAGGCAGGCTCAGTCTTAACAGAAATGAACATGTGTCAAAGGCTATGGCAACAAGACTGCTGGAAATTGAACTGGCAAGGGTGTGGTGACATAGCACTTAGCAAGGTGGCTTAGTAGCCCAAAGCATCTGTGGCAGATTATTCAGAGCATTTTAGAGAGTTGAAGAGTTGAGGTACTACAAACTAATATGTGCAGAGCTTCTGTTTTTACCTCTGTGTGGGTTGGAGGCATGATAAAGTGGCCCTTAGAGCAGAAGGTCATGCAGTATCTTTTCCACACTGGAAAAGTCTGAGATGAGCTTTGAACATTTTAGCA
>JBBPTW010000708.1:0-10210 GCA_038094575.1 Phylloporus cf. nigrescens
TAGGTCTTGGATCCAATAGAGACAGTCGGTTTTTTTCCTGAGCAGTGCGTTCTAGAACTCTTGTTACTTAGGGGGCCACCATGGAGGGGGCAATACTGGTGAGATGATCAGATTTCTAGGAATTCGTGTGCTAATTTTCCTGGAAGTTTTTGCCAATACTGCAGCTGAGAATTCGACCCGGGAACCATCATTAGCACAACAGACCACTGAACTGGGCCCATCAAAAAGATGTTTGCGTGGTTGGTCTGTCTGCCCCGCGGTGACCTCATGCCTATTTCGCATCACCAACAAATCACTTGTGTGCAGTTCGATTAGTCATATCTCTCTCCGTTTATTCCATGCCCAGTGGTGTAAGATGGTCATTGTCTGTGGCTGTCAGGAACGTTAATAATTGCAGAGGGAGCTTGGAACCAAGTGTAATGGTACCTTCAGAAGTTATGTAACAGCAGGGGGTTGGACAAATCATCTATTCGAGGTAACAGAAGAAGCAAGATGCAGAAAGTCGCTTGCTGTCCTCAGATTTTGAGCCCACTATTTTAGTGGTCCTCTTTCATTGCCCAGCACAAGTCTGAACTCGACCTATCTTCCCTGTCCATTCCATTGTGCCATAATTTCCTTGGTGCCAGATACCACTGTGTGGTGCACATTGACTTTAATGAAACTCTGCTCATTAACTGATCTTCTTCCACCAGCTGGTAGCCAGGTTCCCACAATGGCAGGTGATGCTAACACAACAGGCTCACTTGCTATGGATCAATTGTGGTTAACCACTCCTCGTGTTTTTTCTGATCTGACTGGCTCAAGTGTCAATGGTGCGTCGTTTCTACTACATTTAATGTATGTTACTTACATTTGTGATGGTGATGGTGATGGTAGGTTTGAAATGCCATGCTTCAACAGCATTCATTACTAGTCCTTCCCAACCATCTAGCAGCAAGCGAGTCAGATCTGACAACTATGTATATAGCAGTTTTCAATCAGGTAATAATTTTTCATCGTGTACCTTCTCTTTGCTAACGTGGTGACCCTTCGAATGAAGAGCAACCTGAGGTTGGCACCAGCAGAACCAGTTACCCAGCAATTGGTAGCACTTTTCCTGGGCCCATGCACCGATCCTCTGCTCTATGCCCAGCTCGTGATGCTCAAAACCCGTGGCCATGGGCATAGACCACATTGAACTGTCAGTCCTGATTTGGATCTAGTTCTACGTTGATGTCTTTGTCTTTGGTTTTTGGTTTTGATTCACAATCTTGTTTCTTTCCACCGCCCCCCATTTTAATCACGACTTTACTTGCACATTCACGAATTTAATACCATCACACCATCCAAACTCACATTTGCTAATACTATCATGTTGTACATGCAGATTACTTATGATACATAACCATTGTGTTTCATGCAGTATGGAATGCCAATGCTCTTTGACATTCCTATGACAGGCTGAATGTTTTTTCGACAGCTCAGCCTTCTGGAGCAGTTGTGTATGCATTCGCTGGCAGTGGTCCATGCATCAAATACGTGTGCCACCCCGTCGCCTTGTGCACGGAATGAGTCACTTGTTTTGTGTGTGCTACCCCTCATTTTGTATGTGCTATCCCTTGTTTTGTACGCGCGGTCGCTCATTTTGTGCGCGTCAACCCTTTTTTGTGCACACACATTTTTGCACCACTTGGACCTCCATAATGGACAGGGATAATCCAGAATTTCTTCGTCCGAAACGTTGGATGTACAGGCCATGGTAATAGGAGACACGAAAGGGGGACACAGAATCCATGACATCATCTGATAGCACAGGGACGTCACCTGAATATCGGTGAAAAACCAATACACAATGTACCAATGGTTGATAGGCTCATTGTGTATTTCTTCTTCATACAATAGTGTTCAATGAGTTTCAGGCGATCATAAGTGTGAAGGAGAGTTCGAAGCATGACAGGGCACACAAATCTTGAAGTGCTTCATGCGATAGTGAACGCATGCACGAAAAGGGAGGAGCCACATGACGCAACCAAAAAGGCGTGCCACGTGAAGCACTCAATCATTCATGCTAGCTCATGCTTAATATAGTACTGTCGATCCTGGAAGAAAGCTTGGTTAGATAGGACAGGTCACCCCTTAGAATGGACAATACAGTGGCCCACAAAGCCACCAGCTTCTCTATGTGCTACACCATGTATGCCATCAATGATTATTTAAATATGTTCCTCCTATCAGGCTCTAATTTGTCTATCTTTGAAAATAAAGTGACAGCACGCTTGCAATGCTCATTATGGCCACACTCAAACTCCTTTCTCCCTGCGTCAGACGAGGCCTTTAACGGCTTGAACCCATAGGCAACCCAATGAAACAGACCACCAGGACAGTACTGTGTAAATGACTATCTCGTTTCATTGGGCCCGATAGCAATATTTCCATGGCACAGTGTTCCAGAAGGCACTAAAATCATAGATCCTGGGGGGAACTCGATAATCAGGCCCAGATCGAAGAGAATCAAGTGGCTGCCTTGCTTTGGGTCATATAAGCCACATGCAAAGATAGCGCAAAGCCCGAATGGAACATTGGTGCTGTCAACGTGCTCCAATGTGACAACACAGGGACCACAGTTAAACATACAAGTCGGGAATATGCTGTTCATGAATGGCTTTCTGAAGTGGGGGTTGCTCTTGAACAGCGGGTTGAGGTGGTCTGCGTAGTCTTTGTAGAGCTTTGGTGTGTAAAACACAAATGCATCTGTGGGTTGATGTGAGAGGCACACATTATGGAATGTGTTAGAACTCACTACACATGAATCCAGCAGCCCGAACAAACGCCTTGTCTGAGACAAGCGCATCAATGACTGATCGCTCAGATGCACTGTGTGCCAAGTTTCCAGGAGCCTGTTTTGCATGAACATGAGGTAGGTTCATCTCTGAGGTGAATGCATACCGTCTGCCCTCCACCATAGGAAATCCCAGCAGAAAGGGAAACAAAATCCCCCCTCCGTTCATGACGAGCCTGCTTGAGGTCACGGGGTGCATGCTGGAGCAGGTTGCTCATTTGTTTCTGTACATCATCCCAGTCCTCACCCTGTGGCCGGCCTGCTAGCATGGAGATGATGCAGTCCTCTTTGTCTACAATGGCGACAGGAATTCTTTGGCAATGATCAGAATCAAGAGCAATAAAGACAAAAAGGCCCTGGAAAGCCAACATACCGTCTGTCCCAACCAACCACCTTGAACCCCTCTGTGACTAACCCTTCTAGTGTGCACTCTGCTGACCTTTTGCAACCCTGACGTTGGCTGACGAAAGCCCCTTTGGCTGCTCAAAGTTTCTTGGCATTGAAAGTGATGGGGATGTCGAGTGGCTTCAAGTGCTTCTTGGATAAGGACGATCTAGGAATGCCTGGGTTCTTCATTTTTTCTACAGCCCGTTTTGCCTTCCTTCATGTGTAATACTGGGCTTGCTTTGTAAATGGTCCCGGGTTGCTTCTCTGGTTCAACGAAGGAGCAAGCTCAGCCAGCGCGTCGTTAATAGGGGCTTCCAAGGAGCCACCCTCATAGTCACTATGACCAGATAGCGCATGACCTATCTCTCATTGGAGTGTGGCGTTGATGGAACTACGGAATGCAGCAAATGGGGTGCGATGAGGCCCCAAGGGATCCAGCATGTTTTTTTAGAGGTGTTCTCCCTGTACGGAATCGAAAGAAAGCGTTTCTCTCTGTGTGCCATACAAAGGAGCTACCAAATGCAAGAATGTGGTAGATTGCTGAAAAGAAAGCATTTGAGTCCGCTTAGTGAAGGAAAACAACATCAAACAGGTCACAGCTTGTTTTTCCACGATTCATGCTATGATGATACATTTGATAATGAATAGGTGAATCATAACCTAGTGTGAGTAACTGAGGGTCAGTCACCTTATCGGATGTTCAATAGCTAGTGTTTGTAGGTCCGGTTGCCAAACCAGCTAAAGACCGTTGACTGGACTGGACCGAACTGAAATTGCGATCAAACTGTGGTTGCGGTTTAGAGGGTGGGACAAGTTAGTCTGGTGACCAGACCGCTATGATTGGTGCTTCGCCATGCATCCAGGTAGAGTGTCGCAGGAATATTTTCAACCCTCTGGAGACAGTCACTAGTCATATCAAGAATGTACACACAGAGGAGGATTACGATTCACCCAAGGTTTCTCGTGTCATTGAATTGAAACCCTCAATTGCTTCTACTACAAACTTGATCAAGTTTGGAGGCAGGCGCATGATTCGCACCAGACATGGCCTTCCCGAGCGACAGAGCCTTGAGAACACTGTATTGGTGGGGGATGGGGAGGGTCTCAGTAAGTAGGATGGTGATCATGGAAGCGAGAAAGTATTCATCAGTTTATTTTTAGTCATCCTGCCAGCGGAGGATAGAAGCTGAGGGCGTCGACGCCAAGTGAGGATTTTGGGATTGACTTCTGCTTCGCAGCTTGTATGAGTGGACACTATGCCACTGGTAGAGAATGAGTGGTGTATAATGTTGTCATCGGCAACCTCTCATTGACAAGGCGATACCGATCCACTTCAGAGGTGGATCTGAAAACTCATCAGCGAGGTCGCAAATGTCACAGATTTTCATTTTGGACAAGGCATGTGGGTCGAAGTCATCGAAGGGGGATCTAAACAAGATCACCAGACAACATGGAAGTCTGAGCGGCGAAGGAAGCACAGGGATTGACCGAGATTCAGAGTCGCTCCCTTATATTGCTATCCCGGCCGACCTCGGCTGACCATTATCATTCTCTGTCACATTCCCGGAGCGGGAGATGGGTGACCGCTGCCTACGAATCTATGCAGCTGGCATCGATGCCAATCGGAGGCGAAAATGCTACTGGCTATGTCATCTTCATCATGTAGGCCTGCATATGCGATTCTGATTTATTAGGAGGCTTATGTGATGATCTAGGTTTCTTATCAGCCTTACTTGATGACCCAGTTCTCAAATACTTTTGATTCCTACCTTGAAATTCTGCACTGTGTCAACTGTCATATCAAATATGAAATGAAGCAAGATGGTCCAGACTGGCAACTAAAAAATGAATACTCTATCTGTTTCCGTAAACTACAGGACTCCGAGCCATAACTAGACTACACTTGGTTGGCTTTTGGCTGATGGATTGGTGGCATAGAAATCATGGTACATCCACGAGGCTGGATGCACCATTATCCGATCCTGGCTATCTGGGGATGTGCCTCCTGGTTATAGAGCTGTATCATTTCCATCTTATTTGTGGTGTTTATGGGAATCGTCTTTTTCTTCCCTAACACCTCAGACGAGCACACATGGGATGAATTATACTGTTGTCATTTTGGGTACTGTTCTCGTGCTCTTGCTTGTCTGGTGTTACTTCCCCATATATACACTGGCCCGGGTTCACCAGACTAACTGGTGCCAAACATGGGGTAATGATGATCCCCCTGGAGGGTTTCAACAGGAATTCTCCCTCGGTAGAAGGGAAGGCAGGAACAGCCATAAATGAGAATCGCATAGCAGTACTGTGTTGATGTCACGTCCAACATCAGTGATATTCACTATCACTTTCGCTGCATCTGCACTGCAGCTTGCATAAATGGCTGTCAACTGATCTTTTTGTGATTGGACAAGTCTTTTCCTTGGCTGACAAGTGTCTAAGTGGTACTGAAAAGTCTTTTACAGCACAACTTACTCACATGGAACAGCCGTCAACGCTACCCTTCTGCTTCGACTTTACATGCACACCCGCATTAAGGTTTCACTACCCAAATTTCAAGCATGAGCTGCGAGGTGATACACCTGGCGCAATCTATTGTCATGTTTGATGGGATTTTGTGCCCCACTAGTGACTTGGATTGCCAGGGTGATATTAGTTGCTCTGAAACTTGCTTCTATTTCACTGGTTTCTTGTAAATGGGGGGCTTGTTTTGGGCTTGAGTACTTGAGTTATAAATCTTGAGAAGTTACCAGGGAGTGATTATGGCACTAGTAGAGACGCACATTTATTTCATGCATGTCTCAATGCAGTGACCGTGATTAACGGTGCGCTGTCCTTGTTGCTATGACTGAGTGTTTGTTCTGTCTGATCTCAGTGGGGCTTTGAGAACTGGTCCATTTGGCAACTTCTGCATATCCATTGGCACTACCCAGGGTTCACAACAAACAGAATCAATGGTATCACGGTATACGGAACCTCTTTTATGC
Organism: Phylloporus cf. nigrescens; assembly: GCA_038094575.1. Lineage (NCBI taxonomy): Eukaryota > Fungi > Basidiomycota > Agaricomycetes > Boletales > Boletaceae > Phylloporus > Phylloporus cf. nigrescens. The sequence continues at coordinate 6,193 of JBBPTW010000708.1, forward strand.
ATTGACCTAAGTGCGATTAAGATAATTGATCTCCATCCAAGACAGAAACGCGGATTTGACATACCTGCAAGAACAGAGGCCTGAGTGAATTTACTGACTGCATTCTTGAGCACGTCAGTGTAATTATTGTAGCCACTTTCATCGTAGGTAGCTGCGGTCCATCAGCATACCCCATGAACCCCCCCAAGTGAATAAAATGTACATACTGACATTTCCTGTGTCGTTGTAGACTATGGTGAGATTGTATTTGTGAGCCAAGTCCCAGAATGGATTCGAACGACCATTTCCCTGTTGTGTTCCCTGCATCCAATTTGGACCCCTTTCAACAATTACTTGTCTACCGGGTATACCAAAAGTTGTGTGACTCATGCGACCGCCTAGCTCGGTCTTGGCATTAAGAATGATGAAGTCATTGATACCATGCTTGTGAAGTGTTTGTGCTGCAATAGTACATGCCATACCACCATCCAGGATAAGAACAGTAGTATGTTTTGGTGTGGCAGTTGAATTGGTGTTCCGGGGATGCACACCAGAGGTGGTGGACAGAACTCCAAGAAGAACAAAGTGAGGAAACCACCCGGAGAGAAACATGTCAAGGTGTAGAGAATTGGCTGTGATCACGGCTGGGGTTTTATCAAGGCAGGAGGAGTAGGGAAAACAAGTGGAACTCACTGCGGGCCGCGAGCCACACAACGGAACAGTCTTCAAACTCTACTGATCACGGAATTGTAGACTGAGGCATTCTGTGTAGTCACTAGAAACAGAGGTGAGTTACAGAGAAATGTTCACACTATATGATGACCCAAAGGGTCCACTCGCCATCATTCCCGGTTTGCAAACTTGTCGTGCACCATGACTTACTGTGTGGACGGGTGACACTGCAGCATGAACCTACCGACAGGTTCAGTGATGGTGTGCTGACACGCAATGGTCTGCGGTGTAGCAGCAGTTCACGGCATTCCCATGGTGTAAACTGCAGTGAAACCTGAGGCCTGAGCACTTGAGCTCATACTGACTTTGCAACAACCGCAAGAACACCCCATGGTACCACTGTGCTGGTGGTTAGATTCAATGTCTTGACTCTGTCATTACTGGCAGGTAGATGTAGGCATTGTGTCATTATGTAATGATTTGCATATTGCAATATGTGACGAACACATATCCGTCTCGCCCTAGTCGAATCTGTCATCGTCCGACTCGGTTAAACATCACATGTGCCATTGTTTCGTTATCCATGCCCCGTCTATTCCATTGGGAGCTTGATCTATTCCTACTATGACTATGCCCTATGCCCAGCTATAACCCTATGCCCTATGCGATATGTACTTAAGGACACCCATGTCGTAGTAGACGACAGAGAACTCAGAAGAGAGGTGTTGAACCATTCTCACTGAGCCTTACCATGAAACATCTCGCCGACTACGGCCGGCAGTGGTTTCACAATGACACATGGGTACTTACTGAGTTGCCTCACGTCTGCCTGTGTGACGTTCACTAGAATAGTTGCCTCATCAGATTCCCCAGCACTAAAATAGGTCCCATAATAGATTATTTGATGCATTCATCATTGACGCAAATGGTATAGGGGGTATTGATTCAACAGCCTGTTGGATCAATACTCAATACTAGCAGTTTCCAAATGTCAGTCCTGAGTATGTAGTCAATGTTACCCTACAAGATGTCGTCACAGAATGAAGATAGTGAATACATATACCCAGATGAGTCTGTGCTCGAAGTGAGGGTGGAACCGGTGGTGATGAGGGGGGGAAAGTTAGGTCCCCAACTGCAAAAGTCGATGATTTGCTCGTAATGGACATGACGCAACCAGGGTCACGCGCATGGTCTAACTTCAGCAGGTGCCGATCGACTCTGAGTTGCAGGTTCAGATCCCGCAAAATTTACCACTAAGAGCTGTGAGACAACTTGGAGGGCTTGATTATAGCCTACTCTTCAGTGGACTCGTCTATTCTAATTTCCATTTCTCTACCCGTGCCATACTGAGATTTTCAGATCCACCAAAGATACCAAATAATGCTCGGGCTACATTCAATAATCCAGGGGACCTTTCGCCAGGATCCCTGAAATAACTAGATATGCTTCATGTCGTTTCGGGCCACACACACATGATCCATGTGATTTTTCTTTTCTCTCATGTTCCTAAACACATGGTTTTCTGGCTCAGGTCAGAAACTTCCATATCACCAGTTTGACCCCAGTGTCACCATGGTGGAGTGCATCGGTCCACCGGACCAGTTTCAAAGGTAGGCGAGGACAACATCATCAGCATGCATTGTCCCCCCAGTCATTTTTTCTGGATGGACAAAGCATGAAGGGAGGGATTGTAGATGAGAAACGCGAACACATCTGCTGCTATCGTTGTTTGTATTTTTTATTGTTCTTTATCATTGCGTTTGAACTCGTTGAAACTTACACCTTGGATACAATAAATGTGCCATCTTTGATGCAGTATCTATTATATCAAATTTGTCCCTAGCTTTACTTCAAAACTGGGAGCTTTACATATTACTCATCCACATACAAGAACACACAGGTCGTCAAAATACTCAGATACCGTTCTTTAAGTGTCCGACATGAGAGCATTCGCAACTCACTTTTCTCTGAATACAAGCAGCAAGGGCAGCACCGGCACTCTGTCCCTTAAAGTAGGCACCCTGTAAGAAACCTGAGCAGACAGTGCATGAGCGTACGTGATAAAGTAGAGGTAATGCTTGACTTACCAAAATACTGCACACTTGTAGCCTCACCGGCAAACCAGAGGCAGTCCCCCACCATTGCTTTGGGGTTCTCCGAGTGAGAAGGGACATAAGATAGTCCCGAATTGGAGTATGAGCCCCAGAATAACTTGTTGGAAGCCCACTTTAGGAAATAAATGTCAACGGGTTGAGGAACAGTGATGTTCGCATACATGGCTTGAAGGACTCCCATGACCTCCAACCGGACCTGATCAGGAGTGAGCTGCTCAACGTAGAGAGACCAATCACCCTGAAACAGTATAAGAGGAGCATTCATTGGTGGCACAATGCTTACTTACAGTAACCGTGACGAAAACTATGCCAGAACTGGGGAAGAATCCGGCACAGTCCAGGTTCTGCCAGATGGGATATTTTCCTGTCTGCTGCTGTAGGAGCTCAGTGCTCCTTACATTCGTAGGGGCTTGTTCCCTGTCTTTCTAGGTTCCCATAGTGTTCAAGAGTGTCCTTCAAAATGTCCCTTAGTGTCCCGCGTCTATCCGCTCACGATCAAGTACGTATTTGTTTATTCCAGTACCGGACTAACACTGGACTACATATCCGGTATACTATCTGGTCATGCATCCGGTCACTCGTTCCGCTTTCTACATTTTATTTTATTTTGTTTCTCTCTTACTTATATAGACTTATCAACTACTGTATGGACTAATCAGTCTTCGTATGCCCGCATGGTCCATGAGCTCTTCGTACGTTTATTCTCTCTATTGAGTTCAGGTCATATCTCATCTCACTTCGTACTTTGATACTACCGTCACCGGACTTGAGCTGTCACTTATATTCTAACTTCATATTTCGTTTCTTGATACTGTTGGCAGTTAACTGATGCTGTCACTTTATTCTCATCTGTACCTTACTTAGTCGCAGGGTATGCCTGGACTATAAAAATCTTGTACCTTGTTCCAAATGAGGAGGTTTTTGGACCCCATCATTCGTCTCACTAAGTGTCTGACTCTATCGTTGAGTCTTCATGACGCTTTCCCTCATCGTTTGTCTTTTGTCTTCGTTGCTGTTCGTTCCATCCACCATATCTGGTATGCTATCTGGTACCGGAAACTACACATCCGCTTCACTTACGAGTCCAGAATCGACCGGACTTGTCCATTTGTGCTCAGGTCTTCTTGTAGCAACACCTTCTCACCCTACCAACCTTACCAAGGAACCCCTGGGACAAGTCTAACTCGCACCCAACCCTTTTAACATCACCCAACTTTTTATTATTCTTATAACTGGAGCCCACCGCGAGGGGT
>JBBPTW010000709.1:0-10182 GCA_038094575.1 Phylloporus cf. nigrescens
TCATACCTTGATACTACCGTCACCGGACTCGAGCTGTCACTTATATTCTAACTTCATATTTCATTTCTTGATACTGTTGGCAGTTAACTGATGCTGTCACTTTATTCTCATCTGTACCTTACTTAGTTGCAGGGTATGCCCAGACTATAAAAATCTTGTACCTTGTTCCAAATGGACAGGTTTTTGGACCCCATTATTCGTCTCACTAAGTGTCTGACTCTATTGTCGAGTCTTCGTGACGCTTTCCCTCATCGTTTGTCTTTTGTCTTCATTGCTGTTCGTTCCATCCGCCATATCCAGTACGCTATCCGGTACCGGAAACTACACATTCACTTCACTTACGAGTCCGGAATCGACCGGACTTGTCCATTTGTGCTCAGGTCTTCTCATAGCAACACCTTCTCACCCTACCAACCTTACCAAGGAACCCCTGGGACGAGTCTAACTCGTGCCCACCACTTTATCATCACCCAACTTTTTATCATTCTTATACTGCTTGCAGCTGCTGGAGGATGTTCCAGATACCCTGCTCATCAGCAACCTCGACAGAACTGTGGCTAACACCATGGATACATCATTGTCATCAGCCTTGTGCTTCCTTTGGGCTTCCACATGGGCTGAGACACTTGAAGACAGCTTGATTGAACTGGCTGATAAGCTGATATACAAGGAAGGGATAGATGGTGGGAGAAAACTAGAAGAAGATGACGAAAAGGTGGAGGTTGGTAATCCAGTGAATGGCAGAGGGAAAACGGGTGTTGTTGCTGGAATAGCAGGCGGTAGCATTGACACTGAGGAAGCAGCTGGCTAAATGGTGAAAGATGGCACGGCTGAGGAACTGGCATATGGAACTGATGCGGACGACTTAATATTGTGAAGGGGGGCATTTCTGTGTTTCCCAGTGCCTTTCGACTTCACCACAAGTAGTATCTTCTCATAGTGTACCCACCCCTTGTTTTTGAATCTGGATGCACCCTTGGTAGTCTGTACATACCATTAGTAAATGACAAACACTGCAAAAAAACATACCTTGATGATGCCATCCCACACATGCTGACTTTCTTGCCCAACGTCTGCTCCTCTCTCCAGAGAGTATGCAAGCCCTGATGTGTTCACGATCTTGTGAACAACCTCAAATATATTCTTCATCTATAGTTTGATAAGAACTTTGGATGTGGAGTGATAAGACATGTCACATACTCTTTTCTATTTTTCCTTGTAGCTTTCAGCCATCTTGGCCCCTCCTTGAACCAGCTGAGGGAGCTTGGTGGCCACATCATTCCAGAATGTGGGTTGAAACATTTGACTGTCTCCTATCATTGCCTTGTTTGATAATATATTCTCAAGGAGCAAGTCTTCATTCTCGACTGTCCAATAGGCATGTTGCCCCAATTTTGCGGCCAATTGACTTCCATCAGTGCCAGAGTGGGAAGTATCTTCAGTATCAGTGGCTTTCTTCTTCCTTTTCTTCTCTTTAGAGTCGGATTGGTGAGGAGATATTCGACCAGTCCTTCTGAGAGGCATGGTGGCACAGAGAAACGCACTGATACACACAGGTTGTGAGTAAATCTAGGGCACTGTTTCAAGCGGTATGCCTGATGTTTGGCATTGCGGCTTGCTCACTAAGTAGCATTGCATGTTGAGCTCTGCCCCAACCTGGGATCACATGGAGCTATAGGTTTTCTCAGAAACCCGACCAGGGTCTGCTGCTATATGGGTCCTAAGACATGAGGCTAGTATGAATGAAGATAAGGTGAAATGTAGAGAACAAGGATAATCATAAGGGGAAGTATGAATATATCTGAAGGTCTGAAAATAAAATAACAAAGAGATAGGTTTGGAGATATGATGAAGTTAAGAGGTGAAAAAGCAAAGTTATACTTGTGAAAATTGCCATATAACAGTTTTAATAACATCAAAAATATTAATATTGTCTAGAAACAATATAAATGACTTGAATTTGATACAATAATCTAACCTATTTAGATTACTTTTATCTCATTCTTCTTAATTATAGAAGTTATTGATACTTCTATATTATTATCAGTAAATAATTTATAATGATATAATCTTGTGTTAGATTGTAAATAACCTCATCTAAGTCTATTGAAACTGATGCTTGTCTTGTAATCAGCCTTAATATATCTGGTACTCCTTTGAATTAGCTATCTTATAGTTCTTAATGTTAGAAAAGTGTTCAAGCTTGCCCAATAACTATGCTGGAATTTGCTTGAGATTTATAGAACATATCAACTACTTTATAGACTGTTTGCATAAAGTCTATAATTGATAAATGTAATGAATTGATTGACAGACTTGAATAGAATTTGATCTACTGTCAGAAAGACATTCAAAGTATTACTAAATTTAGAAGTGATTTTTTGATTTTGAATCAAGCCCAAGTTCTCTATCATAATATCTTTTATCAATATATTAATTTTGTAAATATGCTTATTATGATAAAATTCCATGCATATTGGACATGTTCTTGCATATGCTTGTACTAGTATAAATAAGTACATATATAATAATAATATTGTGCCCCAGCTTGTGATAGAGAAACTGGTCAAAATGAAGATTGGTTACTTGACATCCAAAGTTACTCCAAAGTAGGCAGAATAGCTGTGATAAACACATATCTGTCTTGCCCTAGCCGAATCCATTGTCATCTGACTTGGTTAAATATCACATATGCCATTGTTTCGTTATCCATGCCCCATCTATTCTGTTGGAAGCTTGATCTATTCCTACTATGACTATGCCCTATGCCCAGCTACAACCCTATGCCCTATGCAATATGTACTTAAGAACATCCGTGTTGTAGTAGACAACAGAGAACTCAGAAGAGAGGTGTTGAACCATTCTTATTGAGCCTCACTGTGAAACATCTTGCCAACTATGGCCAGCAGCAGTTTCATCTTTTTTGAATTCTCTACACCTCTCATCTTAAACCTTTTACACTCTACTTGTTAATGAACCTTCCCCTCTTTCTCAACATGAAGATCTAAGCCTGGCCAGCTGAAGTTTGTAGCTTTGAGCAAGACAGAAAGCAACTATAACGATGACAACAAGAAGTGCTAGTATAAGATCTGGAAACCAGCAACTCACCTTTAGGTGGTGAGCCAATAGTGAGTCAACTCTCCCCACACTTTCCCCTGTTTCTGACCACAGCAAGAGCCATGAAGTCGATGCCTTGCAGCAGGGTGATGGATGCAGTCAATGTGATTCCACCAGCATGAGAAAGGACGCAGCCACCCCACAGACCAGACGTGATGGTGTGACAGAAATGACTACCACCCCCACAATGCCAGGAGGGCTGGGAAGTCATGAAGGACAGTGAGTCTGAGACAATGAGCAATCTGTACCAGTAAAGATAAATGACTCATATCTTGACCCATTGGATCAGAACAATGCTGAGTGGACTACCATCTATTAAAAGAGGGGACAAGGGCATGTGTCAGACAGCAAAATACAGATACAAGACAACTCACAGTACGCATATGCTCTGTTGGAAGCAGAAAAAAGCTTAACTGATGAGAAAAGGGTGTGGATTAATCAGCACTGGATTGCCGAATCCAGGGCATATGGAGATAAGAGCGTTTCGTCACCAGGAAAGATACCATCGAAAGGGAAAGGACCAGACCCAGGAAATCGGGGCCTTTTAGACCTAAGCGATATAAGATAAATAGTTAGTTGAGGTGTGGGTGTGAGTATGACTTGACCCAAGGGGTTCCTAGCAAAGGTAAAGATTGAGAAGGGGTTGCTATAACAGACCTCAGTGCAAGAGAATGAGTTCAGTTGATTTTAGACTCGAAGAATAGATGGATCAGAGTATTCAGTTAGAGATAGAGAGTTTTCAGAGTGCAAGAAACTTGATTGAAGAGAGTCTGGAGCACAAGAAGACCAGATAGGGGAAAACCGGATAAAGTACCGGATATGAAGCAGATAGTAAGAGACAAGGATGGAAACAAGCAGAGATGGTGAACTGAGCACCCCAATGACTACACAAAAGAGCCAAACGAAGGGTACGTTGAATGGTGGGACAAAAACCAATCAAACTCAGCTGCATTCAGTATCCTAAGTACAAGACTTTATAGTCTGGGCATACCCATGACTCAGGCACTGATGTAAATAAACTGGATAGCGCACATGTGCTACTGTCAATGGTAACAAGGAGATGAAATGAGATAGAATCTAATCAGAATAAATATGACAGTCTAAGTCATGTCAAGGAAACCAAGTGAGCTGAGATGTAAACTAGAAGAAATGGCTAAATTCCAGTAGACGAAGTGGTGTAAAGAAAGGCAAGTTAGTTCTAGCAACATGCCATGAGCTTATATGAGTAGAAGAGATGAAGATAAATGAGAAATAGCAGAAAAACTGGACTCAAAACCAGAAAATACCGGACTAAATACTGGACTAACCAGATTGAACCAGTGGACTAACTGGACTAAGATCACAAGCAGATTGACATGGAGCATAGAGGAATATCTTGAAGGATGATAGGGAATGCTGAAAGGACCCAGAAATGGCTTCTGCAAACATAAGGAGCAGTCAGCTCCTACAGCAATGATGAAATAGACATAGATGTGCAAAAGGCAGCACTGCATAACTGGCAGATGGACTGAAAAAATGATCAGACTGTACATAATCCTCCAGTGGATGATTCATCTGAGAGTGACCTATCTGAGTTAGAAGAGAGACTCAAGAAATGGCTCGAGAGGGTCAGTCAAAAGAAAGCAAAGCGTGCTGAACATAGATGAACGAAACACGAGCGAAAAACCCTGAAAAAGAAGGGTCGAGACACACTAGATAAGTCAGGCAATCCAATTGCAAATATGATCGATGAGGCACTTGCCACTAAAAGAGCAATGCACCATCAATCAGTGGTGTGGGTAATAGAGCCTCCACAGCAGATAGCTCCGAAAAGTTATCTAGAAAGAGCTCTGGGATGAACACACAATAAGGAAATAAAACAAGAAAGTTCACTCAATTCAGACCTGTCCTCAAGCAATGAGTTGTCAAGCACATCATCAAGTGATAGCAAGTTGAAGTCGCCATCAACAGACAAGTCTGACAGTAGCTCAGATAAGAGGACCAGACAAAAGAAGACATCTAAAAAGCATAGTGGACGGTCTCATAAGTAAAAAAACACTAGAGTCGGATTCAGAAAAATCAAACCAATCACTCCAATTGCATATGACAGAGCTGCAGACTCTTATGCATTCCATTGGTTTGTAACTGAGGGGACTGTGTATGTCGAAGCAGGAGGTGTGAGATACTATAACCAGGTGTTTGTATTGTTGCACCACCTGACAGAACAAGCACACAAATTCTATATCTGCAAAGTGTTCAACAACCCATATAAATGATGGCTTTGCAAGTTCTTCCTGAAGCTGTTCAACAGCTATGTCCCATTAGACTTTCAAATGAAGTAGTGGGACAAGCTGCGGAAGACATTCCAATACAATCATACTGTTCGAGAGTATATTGCCAAGCTAAACAAGCTGTGAAACCTAATTGGTGATGTTAGCAAATGGGACAAAGTTATGAAACTGTGGTTCGGACTGAATACTTACCTTCAGTCTAAGTTATGGAGAGATAAACTCAATCCCGAAAGGTCCACACTAAAAGAAGTGATCACAGCGGCAGAAATAATCAAGATTGCACAGTTGGTCAGCACTCAAACTAGCTGATCCAAGGGCCCTAGTGACCATAATAGATCAGACTATGCTTGATCCCAACCTGAGTAAAGAAATGAGGCTGGGAGACATGGTACCTCAGATGTAAATAAATCAAACAACTCATGGGATAAACAAGAAGATCCTGAGAGTGTTTGAAACCCAGGCAAGTAAAAGACAGAGCAATCCAGGAACTGGTCAAACAGACCAAAGTTGATGCCAAAATCTGGAAGAAAGGTTACTGAAGGCACACAGCTGAGCAAGAAAGAACATGACTGGCGAGCAGCTGAGAAGCTGTGTTTTGAATGCGGAGGAAGCAGACATTATGTGAATACTTGCCCAAAGCAAAGAGTAGTGACCGGAGGGAGCAGCAGTAAACCTTCAGGAACAGTATCATCATTCAACATTGAGCTAGGACAAACTACAGAGCTAGGCAAGGGAATCTTATTAGCATCAGGACAGCTGGAACTAGCTGGGGATGACGAGAATGACCTACCTGGTCTAGCTGACACAGAAAGTGACTCTGAAACCGAATGAAAGGAGGAGTAGCACCCCTACGAGGAGCAAAACCTATACCAAGACCCTGATTGGTGTATAGGTGATTCCCTCGCAAGGTAGATAGAGGACATCCTATGGGATGCAATTCCTTTTCCTGGGGATATCTTGGGAGACTTACGGTTCACTGATCCTAGATAGTTTAGTGTGAGACAGATTAACAAACCAGATAAACACCACATCTTTGACCACACACAATCATCCAAACAAGACTGGTGCTTTGACATCAGAACAGAGCTTCTCCTCAACCCAGACTTTCAGGTTGGCAACTGGTTTGCACTACAACTTGTTAAGTGAGGATATGGGACGGAGGAGGAATACATTGCGCACCTGAAGCTGCAAACAATGCAGGACCCAGTAGCAGCCCAGGTACAAAAACAACTAATGCAGGCTGTTGAATTGGAATGGAAGACCAAATGAATGACTCACTGAATATCTTATATCCTGAAGAATAAGGGGACAGTTGTCTGGGACCAGCTTCTCTCATTGTGGTTGTTTCTTCCACATGAGATAGCTTGTAACTGGTACTTTGATGTGGTGAACTGGTATTATCGAATGGTTCAGAAATCATTTTGAACTTACTGGGAACTCTTTGATGACAATGATTGGCAATGGATGATTTCTGAATGGATGTTTGATCCAGATCATGACATTCACACTGAAGATATCAAATTCAACAATGACTATGAACCAAATTTGGAGGAGGATGATTAGCTAGATTTCTCAGTCAACTTGTTTGATATACAGGTACCTCAAGAGTCCTTGGCTACAATTGAATGAAACTCAGCAAATGCCAAGGTGCCCAAGGTCTTGATTCCAAAACTGATCATAATCGTCATCCAGATTAACGGACACTCTGCATGCATCTTATTGGACACAGGCTCGCTAGCAGACTTCATATGAACAACCCTAGCAGGGCAACTGGGCATTGATAAGATCAAACTGTCTAGGCCTCTAAACTTGCAGCTGGCAGTGCAAGAATCTAAATCCAAGATCAACTTTGGTGTACAAGCACAATTTCAATACCAAGAAACCAATTACCTGTGAAACTTCTATTTTGCAAATATCCAGAATTATGATCTAATATTGGGAATTCTGTTCCTGTTCCAACACCATGTGATGATTGGGTTCAATAAGAACCATGTCATCCTGGGAAGCCAAGTACCGGTACTGATTAAGGGGCTGAACGTGCAACCTCTCGAACTGCATTTGGTAAGCCTGGAGGAGGAACAGGTCAGCATTGTCTGCCAGGAACTGATTGAGGCAGCCAAATCATTATGTGCTAAAGCAAGCGAAATGGAGCTGCCACCACTTTGGACCATTAACCATTCAATTCTGATAATTAATATGGAGAAGGTATACCTGTGGCGACCTTCAAGCTGTCCTGAAGTGATGAGACCACAATGGGACAAGAAAAGAAAGGCTTACCTTCAGACTGGACGGTGGAAAGTCACATGTATCAGTAACACCATGCTGATGCTGCTAATCAAAAAACTGGGTATGGATAAACTGTGGACTGTTGTAGATTTATGCAAGCACAATAAGAACACTCACAAACTGTTGGCACCACTGCCTGATATTGATGGAATCTTGCAGCAGGTAGTTAAGAAACAGTTTCAGTCAATTATTGACAGTCAAGATGCATATGAACAAATCCAAATAGTACCTGAACACGTCAAATGGACAGCAGTGACTACCCCAGACAGAAACATGTTGAGTACTGTAGTCCAGATTGGGGACTGTAATGCCCCTGCGACCTATCAGGCACTAATAAATCATTTGTTTAGTAGCTATATCGAAAGATGGATAGATGTCTACCTGGATGACATTATTATTTACTCTGACTCCCTGGAGGAACACTGTGAGCACATCAAGATCATGCTGAACATCCTGCATTGAGAGAAGTTCTACCTTAGCAAGCACAAGCTTCAGTTCCTTTGCCCCAAGATGAAAGTCCTTGGGCACATAGTTGACAACAACGGAATCCAGATGGATTCTGACAAGGTAGATCGTGTTGTCAACTGGAAAGTTTCTACAAACCACAACTTACTGTGTGGATTTATAGGGGCTGCTGGGTACCTCGGAGATAACATATACAAGGTTTGAATACCCCTGGGAGTGTTGTCAGCCATAACAGGAGATTCTGTACCATTTCAATGGATAGAGACAGAGCAAAGGGTGTTTGAGCAGATAAAAACCTACATACAAGCCTGTGCAAGACACAGTCATATACCTATTGATTACAGACCAAACACTGAGCCTATTTGGTTTATGATGGACATGTGTTTAAACGGATTAGCGAGTGTCATCACACAAGGAAAGGAGCCTAAGATAGCTCGAGCAGCTGCGTTTTTCAGTGCAAAAATGACAACTACACAGCAAAACTACCCTGTGCACAAGCAAGAAATGCTCACTGGGGTGGAAGGAATGCTACGATATCAGGATATCCTGCAAGGAGTCAAGTTTACTTGGCTTATTGATCACAAGGGACTTATGCACCTATTGAATCAACAGAGCCTGTCTGAGAGGCAAGCATGATGGTTAGAAAAACTGAGCGAATTCGATTTCAACATGCAATACATACCTGAAGTCAAGAACATCCTTCTCAACACACTATCAAGGATATACTCAAACGATACACCAGAAACAGTGTGCACAGCATCTGAATACACCCAACTAGCTGATAAAGGAATCAGCAAGTCTATGGTGGAACTCATTAACATGCCAGTTCTGGTCAGAGCGAAAGCGGAAGCAAGTGAGCTTACCCTACAGCGAAGTACACAATGGAACAAGGGACAAGCCCATGAGTGGCTGAATCCCTCATGCCAAGCTGACCAGCCAAAAAGAAGGGTACCAATAAGACCACCAGTTATGGAAGAACACCAGACCTATGATCAGAAAAAACTTACAGATCAGCCAAGCAAAGTACTAAGAGCAGAAACACCAGTGAGGATGGAGCTGCCCAAGACTGCAGCAGAATTTGCATGACAAATGAGAAACAAGATCGTCTTCTGTGGTCCGCAAGAACGATCTGGTAGGGGGGATGGAGATAAGAGACACCCTCCAACAAACAGTTAAAATATACCAGAAGCCATGACAACCAAGGCTAAAGCAATGGAACAGGAACCTCAATTTGAAAATAAAGAGACACCCTTAACGTTTCTTGACAGAGATGACCTGTTGGGAAGAATGAAGGGCCAGTACACCTAGGATTCCTTCTTTAGGTTAGTCCTGGATGTCCCAGATCATTATACAAACTTTGAAATAAGTGATGAATACATCCACCTCAAAACGAGGGAAAGAACAGCCATCTGCATACCTAATATATTGGTAGGCAGACAAAGTATCAGAGAATGGCTAATTGAACAAGCCCACTCAGCATTGGCTCACCTTGGGACAGCTAAAACACTGGCATATATTTGGAACCACCTGTGGTGGAAGGACATGGTTAATGATGTCCAAAAATATTGCAAGTCCTGCGACACCTGCAGATGGAGTAAGTTGATGAACCAGAAGCTGTACAGACGATTACACCCACTGTAAGTACCTATCAAACCTTGGGAATCAATCAGAATCAACTTTGTGGGACTGCTTCCCATCTCAAAGAACTGGAATGGGGAATATAACGCGATTATGGTAGTCATTGACCACCTGACTGGAATGGTGCACCTCATGCCGAGTCAGACAGACTACTCAGCAAAGGAGGTGGCTGAACTAGTCTTCACCAAGGTGTATAAGCACCACGGATTGCCAAAAACGATTGTGAGTGATCAGGATATATGCTGTTCACAAGTACATTCTGGATGCGACTTAAACAACTACACTGAGCAACAAAACCATTGCAATGTTAGCCATAGTTGTAAAGATTGGTTAATATCTCATGGTACATTGATGCTGGACCCTCAAACCTAGATATCATTAGAAAGCCATGATAAAGGGCTTTCCA